>JAYWMT010000179.1:0-284233 GCA_039090855.1 Macrothele yani
TGGTTGTTTCAGCATCAATAAAATATCTTTCTGAATAGAAATATTTGCCAAAGAAGCAAGTCTATCTTGAGAAATAGTGTTTCTTGAGTAAGTTTGTATTCTTTAAAGGCAAGAAAAACTTCTTTCCACTGACACATTTGCAGATAAAATTGTTAAAATGAGGGAAACCAATTTACAAGCTTCTGCAAAAATGTCTTTATCTCCATGAGCAGCACTCGAAGAAGTTCTTTAGTCGATATATTCCTTAATTTTTCATCGGCATATACAAGACTCAGTTCATTTTTAAGGCGCTGGAGTTTAGTAAATATTTTCCCGTAAAAATGTTGTAGATTTTCAAAAGCGTCGGAGGGAAAACATGAATTAAATTGGTCGAACTTGGTTGTGTCAGCAAGACAGACAAATTGAAGTTTCTCACAGTCTTCAAATCTTATATCCATATTTCCATAAGAATGTGGTCCGAAATTTCAAAAATTGCTACAATATAATTTTGAAAAATTGTTTCTTCTGTAAGAGCAGCATATTCCCTGTATAGATCTGCTTATTCCTGTGATTTTGCTAGCTTTTACAAACAGTGTTTCAACATACCTCATCGTTAAGGCAATTACTTTTTGCAAATAAGAATTCTAAGAGGATTTAGCAATACTTAATTTGAATAAGTAAGATATATATAAGTATATACATTGATGAGGAAACATATATACTGTATATATATATATATTACCTATTCCAAAATTAAGTACTAAATACTCTTAAATTTTATTTGCACATAGTGGGTTGCCTTTTACTCATCGTTCCTTTTATGGCTCAAAATTTCACGAGTTGTTTTAATTCTGAGTTACACACCAGCATACTTTATGTCTAGTGCACATGTTTTTGCAAAATTTTGAATTATAGATCGGTGGAGCCAAAAAATTAATTAAATACTTTATTGCCTAAAATGTAAACTCAAAAGTGTTCACATACCATTTAAAAACCCCTCCGAAAGCAAGTTGAATTGATTTTCTTGTCTGATTGTTCACTGTTTGTGAGAAATTCTAATGCTTTCTCCAATTTATGCCAGTCTTCAACAATTACAGTTTTACTAACTTCGAAGTGGAAGACTGTAGAATTTCTGTGATGGTTAATATGCATCCTGCGGTTGTTGATGTGAGTGTATAAGATCTCTTCGCTGAGTGGTGAAAAAATGGAAGGAATTCCAACTGAGACTTGCATGCAACACACAATATATATATACCAAATATTCGACACTCAGAAATTTTAGAAAAACTCTGCTGTAATACAAGTTTCAAACGATGCGCTAAGCAATGAAACAAAAAAACAGCTTGAGAAGCTTTATCCTTGGTTTTTTTCTGGAGTCCATTCAAGTGTCCAGACATTACACTTGGCCCCATCGTTACATTGGTCCTATTAATTTGTGTTGATAATCAAACTGTTCCAAAATTTCGTGGAAACCCAAAAATCGCTCAGCCAATATACCTTCCGAACAACAAATCTTATTATTAAAAGAGAGCACTGAGGAAGTCTAATTTATGTCTGTGGTGTCATCTCACTTGAATAGAAAGTAGCATTCAATTTCATTTATTTCATTTTTTTTAATGTGATCGTTTATGCATATCTCAGAAATACATAGCTCACTTAATTTATTTTTTGTAATAGTTTTTGAGTCACCTGTGAAGACATTTTTTATCTTTTCGTATTGATTTTGAATTTCTAAAGGAATTCTCTGATATCAACAATGAAAGTAATTCCGTGAAATTTCCATGATTTATCGAGTCGATGCGCTTTCGTCATGGTCACGGAATGCTAGTTCTTGTTTGCTCAAATACAGTACTGAATCAATCACTGTCTGCAGGAAAAGTCTATCTTAAACGAACGTTTCCGTTGAAATGCCTTTTCAAAAGTCTAGCACTCTCCCTTATGTTATGATTTTTTTCAAAATTCCTTAACTTTTATTCGCATTTCAGGTGTTCGCTAGAATCACCATGTTTATGAAATGACCGAATGTTTATGAAGTGACCGTGTTATATTTAATAAATCTGAGAAACCGTCTTTATTCCACGCCGAATGTTTTTTACTATAAAGTAACACGGCCAAGAAAATCATTTTTGTAACACAGAAGTTCTACAAAGCTATTTTCTGTCACGAGAAAGAAGAGATATTCAGTAAACCGACAGTTTTTACAATTAAAATTGTAAGATTTACCGCTCTTCCTGATTTCTTTCTTGGCGACAATTGTCAGTGAATCCGTGATGATAAAAGAAACATGTTTCCTTGAAGTAAAATGTCTCTTTTATCTTCATCTTTCCATCGATCAAATGGAGTTTGCAATAAATTTCAGACAATGCCGTTCACAGAATACATACTAAAAACTAAAACTATCAGTTAAACTGTACACGAAATTTAAGTATCAGGTGAAGTTTTTGATAGACAATCACAAAGCACGAAATAACAAATCTCTTTCGGAACCCATGTACCGCAACGAGAAAACCCTAGTGGATTGTCAGGTACCATGGGCAATCCGTTCCGTTCCTCCGCGATCTCTTCCGAAGGTCATGACTCCAGGTGCAGAGCCTGAGTGTCTCAAGCTAAAACTCTTCACTTGCCCGGCAGGTAGGAGAGGGTGACGTCACGGTTACCATGGTAACTCGGCCGATAACTGCAGACTTCCAAGCATTCTCCTTTTTGGCTCTTCACTTGAACTGTTTTGCGTAGAGAGACTTGGTTTCCGTATTGAACGCCCATTGTGAATTGATCTAATAAGAATTTTGAGCATTTTGGCACTCAATAAATGCAAAGAAGAATATATACACAAAATTACTGAATAAAATTTTATTTTTTAAATGAAATAGGTGAAGAGGCACTTCACCTGAAAAGCCGCCACTGGGAAGCAGTTCGGCCTCCACAAGACCCCGCTCACAATCCCCACTGCTTGTGACATGTGTGGGTGTGGGTGGGGGTATCAGAAAAGAAACAGTAGATACCGTTCTTGCGTTCCACGACAAGTCGTGATAAGGCTGTCTCGCCTTTACCTACAAGTACAGTTTTAGTGTGAATTGGAGTATAGGAATAATTGACACCAAACAGCACAATGGGTGAAGTTGAGCACATTTAAATATGTTTTGTTAAAAAAAATATTTTGAAAAATGCTCAACCTCCCCTGGGTATTCTTCCCAACCAAGTCTGGAATCACCAGAAGCATCAGGTGAAGCCCCACCCTCCGAAAAGCATTACCAATTCGCTACCGTCGCCGTGATTGGCTGAAACGCTCTATCATTCTACACTGGCGTGCAAAACTTCCAAGGACCGTTCCGTATTTTCTCCGTAGCTTCGGAATGAAGCAGCCTGGAGAGATGAATGTCATACCACAGAGACATCAGTATGTACCAAACGGGAGAATGAGCAAGCGCATGTGCAAAAATGAATACAAAAATGTAAACTGGGACTTTACTAAGAAATGACTGTAAAGCAGTACACACCATGGTACAGAGCCATCGTTTCCTTAGATGGATATCAGCAAAGAGGTGGTCGTCAGTATGGTGTATGATGTCCCCTAGAAGCAATTGCAGCGTTTTGCCATTGTTAACACGAGTCTGTCGATGTGTTCTTAGGGCAACTCTGCCCATTCCTTTCGTAGTGCACGTTTGAACTGATGGACATTTTCCAGCAGATGTGGGCGTGCCGCAAGACGTCTCCCCAGAGCTTCCCATACATGTTCTATGGGATTTAAATCCGGGTAATACGCAGGATAATCCATACGAGTGATCTTCACTTTCCAACAGCTCATTTACTGCACGTGTACGATGGGGTCTCGCGTTATCGTCCATAAACACGAACTCGGAACCAATGACACCTGTAATAGAATAGGCGTACATGGGGAAGGACCACGTTATAGCACCTCCTCCGAATATGTGAAGTTCAGTACGACCATTCAGTGTAATGCCTCCCCAAACGAGCACGCCAACACCGCCAAAATGATCTCTTTCGGTAGTGTTAGCCGATCGATAACGTGTTCCCATTTCTCTCCAGATCAGCTGACGTCCAGAATCGCTCGTGGTACTGAAACGACTCTGATCCGTGAAGACTACAGTACCCCATTGCTTTATGGTCCAATTCTTGTGAACCTTACACCATTGTAATCGATGTCTCCGATGGGTAAGCTTTAATGGGATGCAACATTCAGGTCGTCAGGCAAATAGTCCACCTTTATGTAGACGTCTGGCAATGGCGAACCGCGATACGGCGCATCCTGTGGTAATCCGCAGTTGCTTCACGATATTGCCCGCTGTCTGGCATCGATCACGTTTGGCCTGTAGGGCCATCTCCTGCTGTTGTTTTCCCTGGCCGATCACCACCGCCCTTTCTACCGGCTGTTTCTGCCGTTTGAGGGTCTTCCACGCACGTGAAACAATGCTGTGGGTCACGCCGAACTCGTCGGCGACACTCGTTACGGTTCACCCCTCCTCCAGCTTTCCGATTATTCGACCACGTGTAAAGTCATTTAAATCTCTTCGCGTGAACATTTTCTCGTCTGCGACACAGTAACAAACCACTCGAACCTCTTTACAACACCGCACACTTTCGCTTTTCGTTTCCTGTCTTGCTGCGAGATGCTCCTTATATCCATTTCAACGCTGTCATGTGACCTACGACATCACATTTCGGAAATTTGCATACGCATCGATAATCTGCGGCACTAGTGTCCGTCCTTAAGTTTTTCACGCTAGTATACTTGGAGGGATATTCCGCCCGGGCGCGTATTTTGTAAGTGTATATATGGAATTGTGATTAAGGCAATTTCGGATGCGCGATTGCTTGAGAATCGTTTTGGAGAGGCACGTGACGGAGACATTTACGCTTTGCTGCACACGCAAAAGCCATTTTAACGCTCGGGTGTTTTCTTCGTGACAATGGTTGCCTTCAATTGTTCTACCAGTACAGTTGGAATGCGACAAGAGGTAAATACAGATAGTACTTTATTGGTAGGGGAACCTTTGAGTTTTTTACATCAAGGTGACTTCATGGATCTTCTGTCTTATCTTCCGAAGTACCCTCACTCAACCTACTGTTAGCTCCAGATTAGTACTGTTGTGTTATTAGTACCTGTATCGAGAACTCATAAGTTATTTAACATTTTTTTTTTTATTTTTCGGGGAGGGGGGTGGGTTCAGATGTGGAATTGAAAGCATATTTGATGATTAAGTCTGAAGGACAAGAATATGAGGAATTTCCTAAACATTAGAAAAAATACAGATTACTTACTATTTAATTCGACACAATATATGGCAGACAGCATTCTGGAGTATTTATTCCAGTGGAATGGTCTTATTTCAACAGAACACTGTTTTCAGGTTTTACTTCGTATCATTAGGTAGTACTTTCCTGGCACAAAATCAATCTATATGATTTTTTTCTACTAGCTATACCTCTTCACATTTATGAGGGAAAAAACTTGATCGTCAGAATAAATAATTAATAAACAGGAACCGTACACCAGCTATACTCAAAATAGTATAACTATACTAGTGATCCGAATTTCTTGGTGTAGAACAGAAAATCAGTTTCTAAGCTTTCGCACATCAACCAGATTTTCCATTTTACACCAAGAATAAACAAAGACATCGCTCTTTCCACGTTTTAGCAACACACTCCAACCGAAAAATTGTAATTCGGACACCGCTGGGGACTCGAAGCCCAGATCACTCGATATTTAGCCAAGCGCGTTAGCCTTACACCACGGTGGCCAACAAAACGCGGCGCTATGTGTGTTTTTTTGTCAGCTTCCGACATCATAAATCCGTAAAATGGGCTCAACTACTGAGACGTCAGTAGTTAAGCCCATTTTACGGATTTTGAGACATCTTCATCTGATGGGCATTTATATTTTTGAGACGTATCCATCTGATGGGCATTAACGGCCCTGGCCGTTAATTCCTACCAGATGGAGACATCAGTAGCTGAGCCCATCTTACGGATTTATGTTGTCAGACGCTGACAGAAAAACGCACATAGCGCCGTGGATTGTTGGCCACCGTGGTGTAAGACTAACGCGCTCGGTTAGATATAAAGAAATCTGGGATTCAATTCCCCAGCGGTGACCGAATAACAATTTTTCGGTTGCTGTGTGTTGCTAACACGTGGAAAGAGCGATGTCTTTGTTTATTCACTGACGCCACGTATTTGGAGGATTTTCACTATACACCAAGAAATTCGGATTACTAATATAGTTATACCAATTTTGAGTCAGGATAAATATTTCGGTGTGGAGACATACTTTTCATTGTTAAAGGTCCTTTTAAATGTTATAGAAAGTACCTTTAAAAGGGTACTTTTTAGTATCCTTAATTTATTTAAACACTTTCACAACCGCACTAATCGCCATGGGTACTCTGCTGATGTGCTGTCATCTATTTGCCGATACCACGGCCAATAGATGATATACACCGAGGTAAATAAGGAGTCTTTATTTTCAACTAGCTATTTATTGAAGTCGTCCTCAGTTTCAATATTAAGATAGATTTCGACTTGTATTCATCTGAGAAAATGCAAATATCCATTATGATATCGTACACAAACTTACTTTACAGTATTATTCAATGTGATCATTTGTCACATATGTTACGTAACCTCACAGTGAATTTCTAGCAAGCAAAACTTCTTCGGTGGAGCAGTGGTCTAAGCGATGGCTTCAGATCATTCGTCCAAAAGATGTCCAGGTTCGAATCCCAGAGAGGCATGGATGTTGTGTTTGTCTTACGGCACTGGCTCTCTCCCTTCCCTAGAACCAGTGACCCTAAATTAGGGACGGGCGACTGCTTATAGCCCATTGAGTTGCTCACGGTGGTCGTTAAACCTCCAATCAAAATAAATAAATAAATAAATAACCCATTGAGTTGCTCACGGTGGTCGTTAAACCTCCAATCAAAAAAAGGAAAAAAATCCCACGGTTAAAGACAGTGTTCCTGTTATATGACTCTCCTCATAGCCCCGCCTGCTCGCAAATCCGAGGCAGCGCTGAACCAATCGCGTGGTGGAAATGCCATTCATTGCAATTTCTATATACACTTGTGAAATACGCACCCCGCGTCCTTGTGATATCGTACACAAATTTACTTTACAGTATTATTCAATATGATCATTTGTCACATATGTTAAGTAATTTCACAGTAAATTTCTTATCAAGCGGAACTTCCCACAATAAAAGACTGTTCCTGTTACCTGACTCTCCTCATAGGCCCCGCCTACTTGCAATCTCCAAACAGCTCTGAACTAGTCGCGTGGTAAAAATAACATCATTGCAATTCCGTATATGCACTTGTGAAATACGCCGCCCGGGCTGTGACAAAATTCCCGGGACGGATCCAGGCCCGGGATTCATTAATTTCCCTTTCACCTTTTTAATTAATTTTATTTAACACTGCTAACCCAATTAACAAATGCAATGGAAAACGAACAGCTGAATGTTTAGGATATAGCCTCTGTTTTTTTCTTTGCCTAAAATTCTTAATTATTGTTTACTACGTGTCTCGCGTGCATTTCGTAACTCAGAAACCCTGTGAGTCTTTTAAGTAGCAACTAACTAATATATACACAGCCGAGTCACATTATTATGACCACCTCCTACTTTTTACGTCAGCAGCGTGTAGTCAATGAAAGAAGGCACGTGTCGTGAGCTGGCTTGGAGAGTATATAACGTGTGCTGCGTGCAATCTGAAAACATATCACTCGTTGCTGTCATGGATAAAAGGAGCGATTTATCAGATTTGCAAAAAGGAATGTTTAACGCTTTTCAGGCCAAGGGTGGCAGTATTTCTGAAAGAGCGCAGTTTGTGAACTTTTCGCGTGCTGCTGTGGTTAAAGTATGTCGTCATTGAAGAAATGGCACCATTGCAAATAAGCGACGTGAAAACTGTGGAGGACCACGTGCCATTGATGTGAGAGGTGAACGTCGTCTTCGAAGATGGTGCGTAAGGGCCAATCCACACGCTACAGTGGAGCAACTCACTGGCCGAATGAACGAGGAGGCTACCGGAAGTGTGTCTAAAACGACAATTCAGCGAACCCTGCTGCTTATGGGTATAGTGCCTAGAAGAGATAGTGTGACGTGCTCCCCTAAGATGTCTGTCACGGTTTTGTGACCAATCATCATTAAATGAGACAGAGGGCGCTGGCATCGTAAGTTACGTTAGGATGCTTCATCGGCTTCATGCTATTCAGTAGTGGGAAGTTTGTTTGCCAAGTTTTTGCCGCCTTACGAAACTTCAAATTTTCAAAAAATAAAGGTTAGTGGAGGGAAATCTTTTTGTCAGTATCTTTCATGGAGGTATGAATAAGGAGAGAAAGCACTCTCCGTTGGCGCAATCCAATCCAATTGAAGCCAGCGAAACGTCACGACAGCCACCTTAAGCCTGACATGAGCAGACTATGCAATAGCTGTTAGTGCTGTGCGAGGCATGAAGTTGGGAATTTGCTTTGAATATTAATAAATTTGCCTTTCTTTATTATATTAATCGTTGATATACTGTTCTCAACGATAATATTAGTGAGTGGATTTATCAATGTTTAGGGCGTTACGGCTACTTCCACATTTTCAGAATTAAGGAAAAATTTCGGCTGACTTCTGGGGGATGAGCTAAGTTTCAGTGTTTTTCTCATTTTGTAGGTAAAACCGCCGTGTAATTTCATAGTTTTTAAAGTTGTGTGTATGCTAATCTAAGTTTAGTGACGGATTTTAACCTAATTTTAGTGACGTTTTACAGATATCTGCTCTGTTAAAATGAAGAGAATATGATAGTGTACGCAAATTAATGTTAAGATGTAATACCCCAATATTACTTTATCATAGATATATTATGAGTTTGCCTTTTCACCTGTGAACCCATACACATGCCTTGAAAGATTACTTTTCCGAGGAAATTGCTTGGAATATACATCACATTGGTAAGTCTTTCCATCTGAATGAACAAGCAAGTGCCTTGAAAGATGATTTTTCTGAGCAAATTGTTTAGAGCACACATCACATTGATGAGGCTTTCCACCTGCGTGAAGGTGGATGGGTTGTTAATTGTTTGGAGCATAGATCCCATTGGTGAGGCTTTTCCTTGATGTGAATGAGTAAATGCTTCGTGCACCTACTGTGGTTCAGAGGAAACTCTAGAACATTTATTCGTTGATTGTGACTTTTCAGAACATATCTGAAATTGATTGCATCAATATTTAAATTATAAAGATACATTTTCGACTCACCAAATATTATATCATCTTCCTCTTTCCTGCTCTGAATCTAAAAATGTAATAATACATCATGTAAATAATTGCAATTGCAAAATATATCATTTAGAAAAACAGAACGCTTTATCTTTTGAACAAAAATCTAAAAATACAGAGCAGATCAAAATGCCATAAAATGTGACCTTAGAAGATATTTGGAATTTTGAAACCAGAAATAACGGTGCCCAAAAGACTTTTAATAAACGGAAGCCTTTGGCTGCATTTATTTTTATAAGAAAATATCAAAAGTTCTTAATAAAAGTATAGAGTAACTTATTTTTATTTTAAATATTTGTAGCTAAGATGTTAAACGATATAAAACTTAAATATATGCCATTTTCTTAAAAACATTTTATTTGGGCTCTTGATATAGTGTTAGTATTTTGATCAAAACATTTATTATTATTTTTAATTCAATTTTAACTATATGATAACTTTCCAACAATTTACTGACCAATAGTAAAATATACAAATTAATTCCTACCACATACGGGATTATTATAGATAAAGAATAAAAATAACTGTCACTAATAATAGTAATGTAAAGGATCTATTGATGTTTTTTCAATCTCATCTTTCATATTTCTTGTGCTATTGTTTTACGTCACTTTCCTGTCCTTTCTTGTTTTAAACAATTATTTTGCTTATTCTACATTTTGTTAGTTTTTTTCCTGAAATGCCTTTGACAAGAATCTCATATGTTTTGTAGAGTGTTATTCAAAGGAATTCCTAGATAAATGGTGTACTTCCTGTTGCAAGCGGTCACTTGCGCAGGTTCGCACCTCCTCAGTTGGTTGTCTGCTCTGGATGAAAGTATGAGAAAATGTTAGTTATTACAGGTTCCACTCTTATGAATTTTTCATATTTCAAAATTTAGAAAAAAATAATTAAACACGATATTTTATTCTTTATTAAAATAATGCATGAATGTGCGAATAAATGCTAAAATAAGGTAAAAGATTAATATTTTACTAAAACAGTTCTTTAACAGTCCTTTATGCGCCGGACGTTTGAAAGTTTCGGACATGAGGTATAAATCAAAGAAACAGAACACTTTTTCGAGCAAATTGCTCGGAACATACATCACATGTGTAAGGCTTTCCCCGTGTGAATGAGTAAATACTTCGAAAGAACACTTTTCGAGCACATCGTTTGGAGCATACAGCACATTGGTGAGGTTTTCTCCCCGTCTGAATGAGTAAATGCCTCTAAAGATCACTTTTTCGAGCAATTTTTTTCTTTTTTGATTGAAGGTTTAACGACCCGCGTGAGCAACTCAATGGGCAATAAGCAGTCTCCCCTTCCAAATATAGGATCACTGGTTCTAGGGCAGGGAGAGAGCCAGTGCCGTAAGACAAACACAACATCCATGCCTCTACGGGATTCGAACCCGGACCCCTTTCGGACGAATGATCAGCGGCCATCGCTTAGACCACTGCGCAATCGGGGCGGCGCAAATTATTTGGAGCATACATCACATTGGCGAGGTTTTTACCCCGCGTGAATGATCAAATGCTTCCATAAATAAATCGTTTAGATCATACATCGCATTAATGAAACTTTTCACCCGTCTAAATGAGTTAATGCTTCGGAAGACCATTTTTTCGAGCAAACCGTTTGAAGCATAAATCACATTGGTGAGGTTTTCCCCCGTGTGTATGAGTAAATGCTCTGAAAGATCACTTTTTCGAGTAAATTGCTTGAAACATACAACACGTTGGTAATGCTTTCTACCCGTGTGCATAAGCATATGCTCCGAAAGATGACTTTTCCGAGTTTCTATTAGAATTTTTTCCTCTGCTAGCACAACAAAATGTCATACTGTTCAGTGTCAATCTGTCAATCAAAATGGGAAATTAAGTTGGTCATATCTAAATTGACTTCATGTACGGCTTTACTATTAAATGGTCTTCGGAAATTAAAAGATTTCATATTAAATGTTTCTCCTTTGCTTACCCGTGAAAAGTAACTGCAATTCAACAGTTGATCGCTAAAACGCAATAGGCTTATTCGGGTGTTAGTGTGCAAATTTAATTCAACTGGGGATTGTTTATAACGAAATTTATTTTCGAAATTAGTAACTTTTTATTCGTGAAGATGTAGAAGTTGATCAAGTATTGGCTGTCACGTGTTAAACCTACTGTGTGGTTAAACGTAAGTGCAGTACTGAAATCGACTGCAACAGGTATAAGATCATAGGGAAATAATGTCAGCTATCAAAGGACTGGAAAATTCTGCATTAGCAAATAATAAAAAAACCCATAGAAAACGGAAAAGGCAAAGCAGCTGTATTGTGCCAAGATGTAATACTGGCTATAAATCCTGCAAAAATAAAATATCACTCTTTGCTGTCCCCAAAATTCCTGAAATGTTGAGCAAATGGGATAAGGCGTTTCCCAGAGCTGATAAGAAACTTGACGAAAGTTGTGTTTTACTCTATTTTCAATTCATTAAAAGGCTTCTTTTCAAAGCCCCACTCTGCAACTAAATGGAAGCATTAAGTTTCAATATTTATCTTGATGCCATGTTCTCACCAAGAAATTTAGTCACTCATTGTTGAAAAATGAAGTACATTATTAATTAATTTATAAAATTTTTAGGTTACTGAATTTCAAGATCTAATTAGATTATTGGAATGCAAATTATAAAGCCGATGTCTCATTGAGAAAATCATCCCCTTTTTTTTTCGTTAAGGTTTTGAGGGCAAAACATTTTCTTTTTTTTTTTTAATATTTATTTTATAATGTAAGTTGATGTTTCAGTGATTGTAAACTGCATATTGGCAGCGTTTTTTCATAATGTAACCCATGTATGACTAAACCTTCCGAAATATCTAACATTAATGTTGACGTTAGCACAGTGCAAAGCTTAATTTAAACTACGATACGCTTATTAATGTATCTTGAGCACCCCGTTCGTTCGTTCTTTTTGGGGGGGAGGGGAGGTGAACGAGGTGTGTCGATTATTTCGTATATACTTAAGTTATCTGCTTATAAAATAACGTTCAAGAAGTACACATAATACTGACGAGCTAGGTGTGTGTCATAGAAAGATGTGCGTTTTCGTCGTCCTTCCTCCCTGAAAAGTTACGTGACATCTGATGGCAGCGCCATCTACCGCTTTCATGAATCCGGGCAATAAGTTTTTCTGCGAGCACGACACACGATCTCTTCTATATAGGCACTGTATTATGCGGCTAAGATGCAGACGGATGGTCCCCGTACCTATGCTAACGAAAGCGCATCTGCAGAAAAGGCTTACATTTGCACGGCAGTATCGGAATTGGACCACCGCTGATTGGCAAAGATTGCGTTCTCCGATGAGTTACGTTTTTTGCTTCATCGAAAGGATGGACGTTGGCGTATAAGGCGAGAAACTTCGGAGAACAAATGCACTCTTCAACCATTTCTGGAAGAACACAAGCTGGTGGGGGCAGCGTTATGTTCTGTGGAATGTTTTCGTGGCATTCTTTGGGTCCACTTATACCTGTGGAAGGCACTTTGGATCGAATTCGGTATGAATCCATCCTTGCAGACCACGTACACCCATACATGCTGATTGTCTTCCCTGGGGCGGATGCGATCTTCCAGCGCGACAATGCTTCGTGTCACACAGCTAGAAATGTCCTAGAGTGGTTGGAAGAGCACGATGAAGACTTAAGAGTACTTCCCTGGACCCCTAATTCCCCAGACTTAAACTCAATTGAGCATCTGTGTGACCACCTAGATCGTGTTGTACGCTCTATGGATCTTTCACCGCGCACCGTCCAACAGATGTCAGATGCACTGCAAGTAAGCATGGCTCCACATACTTGTGAACACCTTGCAGCACCTTATTGAGTCACTCCCAGCCCGTCTTTATGTTGTCCGCACTGCACAAGGCGGTTATTCTGGATATTGGCTGATGGTCACAATAATGTGACTCGACCGTGTATATCTGACATCGAGGAAACGAGGATATCCAGAATTATATATACTATTCATAGTGCAAACAACTACAAAATTAAATTGTGAATCATTCAGTGCTGTACTTGTGTTCTGATAACATTTATTCATGTAGAGCAGCCAGAGTAAAGCCAACTACTGGATCATTTAGTTCCATGCTGTATTACATTAAATTTTACAATTTCTAACTAGCCGAAAACAGTCAAATTCAATAATTCGCTAATAAATGTTATTATATTTATAAATAAGAGTACATATGGCAGTTTAACCAAATAATAACTAAAATAAATTCAAAAACCTGCTCTGTCCCAGTAAAACTAATAATATAAATTTCCATATACTAAAAAGCGCTACGACCTATATATGCACATTTACTCAATACTTAATTGGACGTAATCTGTCAGCAAAGCAGGAATACGCAATTCTCATGTCATGCACAAATGAAATAGGTTTTATAATAATTTTATGATGAAATTTAAGGTTTCAAAACCCTTATCTAAATCTGAATGAAAAAAATTAAATGAAATTAACTTGGTGAACGAAGTAACTTGATACACTTTGGGGGAAAAATGAAGGACATTTCGTTACATAAATAACTCTCTCTCCCTCTCTCTCGGGGGTGGGGAGGGTTCAATATTAATGGGAAGCACTAACATTCTTATCTGATGTTGAAAATATAGATAGGAGTAAAGCGATGTGCATTATTTTTTCCTTATTCATATAGGGAAAATTTGCACAAATGTTCAAACACGGGCCGGGCCATTCATAAATAATAATGTAACGGACCCAGGCTTTAAACGTCCGGGCCCGGAATGGACCCGGGCTATAAAACAGGAACCCGTACTAGCCTCTGCTTCCCACACAGCACCTGTAAAGAGCAGTGTGCATTCACACTGGCAAATATGTTTACTAGTGTTGCTAGCGCGATGCCTTTGAAAAGCACCAGTTCTTCGAATACATTTTCGAGTGACGCAAACACTGTTCATGCAGTTAAACCACGGATTCCTAATTTTGAGCTGAGAATATAACTATACTCCGAGTCAACCTAAGAGTGTACCACTATGAAGGGTAGGAAACAGCTACCTCCGTTACGAAAAATAGTCCCTAGCGTTTAGAGCAAAAAACAATAGAATTATTGCTTAGAATCAATTTTTGTTTGCTCAACAGTTTATCAGACAAAATTACTTCCTAAAAAAATTCCAGAAAGAAGTTCGAGCGCTTTTAGAAATAAATTTGATATGAGAAGTTCCTCAGTCCAGAGCTTTGCACTCTTGGCTGTTTCGGCCCATTTGGCATAGAACTCAGAGAGAAGGGGGAAGTGGTAGAAAATTCACAACACAGTGGCAATAAATTGACGATCGGGGAAACGCGAGGGGTAGATTACTTAAACAGGCAGTAGGGGAAGTAGTTCGGACTCCACCAGACCCCCCCCCCCCCATTCACAATCGCTACTGTTGTGTGATGTGTGACGGGGGGGTATAAGAAAGGAAGCACATTAAGAGAACACATTAACGTGGATGGATACCGTCCTTGTGTTCCACCACGAGCGTGATAAGGCTCTCCCGCCTTTTACAACAGTACAATTTTAAGGTGACTCGGAGTATAGGGTGCTGTCCACAATATAGATAGTTGCTTCATAACACTATTCATTCCAATCCGACAACAAATTCTTGCTACATAAAACCATCCAATCCGATCCTACGAAAAGCCACCCAATCCACAGACAGCAACAAAAGTCAACCTAAGCGTGTTCCACTATGAAGGGTACGAAACAGCTACCTTCACTACGAAAAATAATCCCTAGCGTTTAGAGCAAAAAGCAGTAGAATTATTGCTTAGAATCCATTTTTGTTTTCTCAACAGTTTATCAGACAAAATTGCCATCTAAAAAGAATTCCAGAAAGAAGTTCGAGCGCTTTTAGAAATAAATTTGATATGAGAAGTTCTTCAATCCAGAGCTTCGCACTCTTGACTGTTTCTGCCCATTTGGCATAGAACTCAGAGAGAAGGAGGGAGCGGTAGAAGATTTGCAACACAGAGGCAATAAATTGACGATCCGGGAAACGCCCCAAGTAGCACATGACGTTTAAAGAACGTCGCATTTCGGTTGCAAAAGTTGATATTTGGTTTTCCTTTCAAAGACTATCTTTTTTTTTTTTTTTTTTGATTGGAGATTTAACGACCACCGTGAGCAACTCAATGGGCTATAAGCAGTCGCCCGTCCCCAATTTAGGGTCACTGGTTCCAGGGAAGGGAGAGAGCCAGTGCCGTAAGACAAACACAACATCCATGCCTCACCGGGATTCGAACCCGGACCCCGTTCGGACGAATGATCAGAGGCCATCGCTTAGACCACTGCGCCACCGGGGCGGCTAAAGAAGACTATCTTTGATAAACGTTTGTTAAATGTTACATCCGTTACGTTGCGATGTTGGCACATGCATTACTTGGTGTTCAACGTTGCATTTTCGTCATGTTAGGAAATTTTATTTTCTTGCTTTTAATAAGGCATTTTGAGGTTTATGCAAGGGGGTCCAAGGGGGCAGGGGCTCTATCCCCCCGCCGTTGGTATAGCCAAATTTTTGATAAATTTAAAACACTGGAAACCTTTTTTTAAAGCATTTTTAAAAAGAATAAGATATCAATGATTGATTGTATCAATTATTTTTGTTGTATTTTAGTATCTTGTACATTTACTAAAATGTTTGTTAGCCTTGAAGGAGGGGTAAGGATTTTTCTTAGACGCCCACCCCCCACCCCACCCCAAAGTACTCATACTGGTGCCATTGGGTTTATGTGCATACAAATATCGTTGTAGAAATTATCAAAAATTTAAATAGATATATTTTGGGTATATAAACTAGTCTTCAAACTTATATACTAGCAGGGGTACCCTGTATTTTCTGGATAAATATTACTATTCGTGGAATCACCAAGTTCAGCCGATGAAAGTTAATGAATGAGGAAAATATTCTTGTAATTTTCTAGAATATATAGGTCACAGCTAATCTTTGGCGTGGCGTCACATACAGGTATAAAAGAACTAAATTTTACAGTTCATAAAACAGTAAGCTTGTGTATAATTGATAAAGATTATTGAACTCCTCATTTTATTTGTTTATACGCCTAGAAGCTTTTATTCCATTGGTTTCAAAGCAGCTTCTCGTCTGCGGCTGCGTCGTGCCCTGATGTGGCGTCACTTGCAGTACGGGACGGGCGGTAATTATGGCGGCCAGTGCTGCACTGATAGGAGTGTTGTCTCCATAAAAGGTAAGTTCTTTTCCTGTTTCAATTCATAGTCTTCGAATTGGAACACAATTCATGTATCGTTTCGTAACTTGTGGAGATTCTCGTAACACGTGAATGCATTCATGTATTCGTTTCGTAGCACGTGAACACAATGTATTTTCTTAACACGTATGTGTATCCATAAAGGAAGGATATATAGAGAAGACACTGGCTGTATTAAGCTGAAACTCATGACGTCATGAAGTCGACTGCAGCGCACCAGTGACCTAAAGCAGAACTACAGTTGATTGACATCTGGTTTACCAGGGAACACCCACGAAATACGTGATTTTTGTCAGTTAATGTCATGTTTTTTACTTTGACTGTTGACTTTGGCTTGCTATCCGGCAGTGTTGAAGATTCTTTTTGGTTTTCACTTCCTCTAGCGTTCTAATAAGTGGTATTATTTTGCTTATTACTTACTGATCGTATACTTTTCCTTACAGAATTCATAACTTTTGGGTTTTTACGTGTCTGTTGTTCATTTGATTGTTTCTTCCATACCCACTCTGCTTCACTTTCAATTCTAATTTGTATTCAATTGACATCTGCTTCGACATCTACGTTATTGGCTTCGTTAGCTTTTTGGCTTATCTTTTTTTTTACTCGGCATCTGTGTAGCCTGTATTTCCATAATTGGCCAACATTTGTGAAAATTGTTTTCCATCTTCGTAATTTTTTTGTTATTTCTGAAGTAAAGGCATGCCTTCCAAGATGGTGCGGTGGCGCTGCTGTCGCCTGCGCTTGGTTGCCGTTGCAACTATTGCCGACGTCACGGGGTCACGTCACAATTTGCTTCTGTTTTAGGTCCGTGGAGGCGCCACTTTCTATGGGAGGAGTTTCCATGGGCTCCTATGTCTGTTTCCACTCTATGGATCCTTCTTTTATGATGTATATCATAGACTGCATTTTAAACTAGGAGTAGTAACGAATTTGTTAGATTTTCGAATCTAAACACAGCTGTTTCGTTTTTAATTTATTTGTGTCTTCGTGAAAGAAGTACCAAAAATAAATTTTAAGGATGGGGGGGGTATGTCAAAACGAAATTTTAAACCTTTGCAACTAGTTGTAAAAGAAATTCTAATTCTTCAGATGTTTAGAGAGCTGTATTGAGAATTTGTACTTAATTACTCAAATGTGCTTCCATGTGCCTCTGTGTAGCAAACATTGTTACAAACGCAGCTTATTGGTATGTTAGTTATAAAGGATACTCTATATTGCTGTTATCATATATTAGATCAGCATTTCTTTGGGCTCATTCAGCCAGTTTTTTTGCAAGAAATATATTGGGTGTAGAGTATTAGAAACGGAATAAGCTATTGGAGAGGTACTTATTAAATCCAGAAAGCTTCAAGGTTCAAAAAATTCAAAATCCACCCTGTACAGAGTCCTGTGGCCAAGAAGTAAATTGTCAGTCACAATTCAAAATCTACATAAAGCATGCGAAAAGTAACTTTTTTTTTTTTTTGAAAATGCGCGTTTTATATCAGATGTGAATTAAGCATACTGAAATCATAATGCAGTGATGGAAAGTTTGCGCCAATTGCGCCGAAGTGCGCCAATTTCATTATTTTGCGCCAAACTGCTACAAATTACGAAACATTTTAATATTTGCGCCCAACTGCGCCGAAACGGCAATCCACAGCAAAAATTGCCGAGCGAAAAAAATGTTTTTACGGCAAAAAAAGCCATTTTAAACGTCGAATCGAATCACGCTTTTTTTTAAGGTCTACGGGTAATTTGGTGAAAACGACGCTTAATCAACATACCGCCAATCCCAAAATTTCGGAATGGTTTTCACTTACCTTCTAATTGGTTGATTTTTCGGCAAAGTGACGAAAAAAACAACGATTTTCGCGATGTAGGAAATTCAATTGTTTTTGCTTATGGAGGAGTAGTTTTGTTGTAATCACGTGGTATGTAGGAGAAACGATGCTGTACGTTATGAAATCCTGATGAAGATTGTTTACTGATAGTTTGGTGGTCTTTCGAAGTGCTGTGCAATTGAGATTGTTTGTATGTCGTTCCCTGCTCTTTGGGATAGCGCAGTTATTTGATTCCGGGCGAGATGCGCGATTACGCAAATACAGCGTAAGGTCAGTCATTAGCTATTTCCTTGACACGGAGGACGACTGAAAATGGCTCTCCCGTGGCAGGATACAATGGTTCTGTTTCTAAAGGATTCATAGGTATTCAGAAATGCCAACTTTTACGGATTTTCACTCCATCTTACGGAAATCACCCGAAAAAACTACGGAAAAGCCCTCGCAAGATCCCTGCACGCAATTTCTATTTTTTTACCGTCTTTTAGTCGAAAAAACGCACTTTACAGATAGTCCCTTATGCGCCTTCGATGTTCTTACTTCCCCGCCATCGGAGGCGGAGTTTGTCTCGTGATTCCCCATACAGCCATATTTGAGAGTACCGTGCGCCAAAGTCTAGAGGGAACTCAGCTCAGCGCCTTTTGCCAACCCTTTATATTGATTGCATGTGGCTTTGTGCTTGTAAATTTCGGTGCAAACGTTTTAACCCTTTCCACCCGACATTACGAAATCGCCGAATAGCTCACCCGCTACTCCGATGACGCCTCTATAACTCGCATGTCGGTTGTCGCGAGACATTTCTTTTTCGTCGAATAGGTCGGGTGTCACTCGCCACACCGATGACGCCACTATAGCTCGCATGTCGGGGCTCGCTAGACGTTTCTTTTTCACCGGATAAAGAAAAAGACACGTCATCTGCGTGTCGGGTGTCACCCGCCATGCCGATGACGCTTCTATGGCTCGCATGTCGGCGCTCGCGAGGAATTTCGTTTTCACCGAATAGCTCGCGTGTCGGGTGTTATCCGCGACGCTTATGACGCCTCTACTATAGCTCGGATGTCGGCGCTCGCGAGGAATTTGTTTTTCGCCGAATAGGTCAGCTGTCATCCGCCACGTCTATGACGCCTCTATAGCTCGTATGTCAGGGCTTGCGAGACATTTTTTTCGCCGGATATCTTGCGTGTCGGGGGTCACCCTCCATGCCAATGATGCCTCTATATCTCGCATGTTGGCACTCGCGAGACATTTCTTTTTCGCCGAATATTGCACGTGTCGGGTGGCACCCTTCATGCCGATGACGCCTCTATAGCTCGCATGTTGGTGCTCGCGAGACATTTCTTTTTCGTCGAATAGGTCGGGTGTCACTCGCCACGCCGATGACGCCCCTATGCTCGCGAGGCGTTTCTTTTTACCAGATAAGGAAAAAGAAACGTCATCTGCGTGTCACCCGCCATGCCGATGACGCCTCTATGGCTCGCATGTCGGCGCTCGCGAGGAATTTCGTTTTCACCGAATAGCTCGCGTGTCGGGTGTTATCCGCGACGCTTATGACGCCTCTACTATATCTCGGATGTCGGCGCTCGCGAGGAATTTCTTTTTCGCCGAATAGGTCAGCTGTCATCCGCCACGTCTATGACGCCTCTATAGCTCGTATGTCAGGGCTTGCGAGACATTTCTTTTTCGCCGAATATCTTGCGTGTCGGGGGTCACCCTCCATGCCAATGATGCCTCTAAATCTCGCATGTTGGCACTCGCGAGACATTTCTTTTTCGCCGAATATCGCACGTGTCGGGTGGCACCCTCCATGCTAATGACGCCTCTATAGCTCGCATGTCGGGGCTGGCGAGCTAAAGCTGAGCTTTCACTGCTAAGTTGTGGCTTCTACTGGAGAAAAGAAAAAAATGCGAGTTCTGTGTGAATATGGGTGAAAAGTTATTTGAGTGGAAAGGGTTAATTTAGATTAAAACGAAATGCAATGTAGCAGTGAAACAGCTATGACAACAAAAAGAACAAAGTCAGATAAAACTTATCGTCAAGTGTATCGCGGTATGTATAGTAACGAATGGCCTTTTTATGAAGCATCTAAAGTTTTGCTGAATCACGTTTTATAAGCCATGTGGCTGCGATTTTAGCCTGTCGCAAGGCTGCCGCGATGATTGTAGGCGTCATGCGGAGAGTAAGAAGCACAAAGATCATGTCAAAAGATTAAATGGAGATCTGAGTAAAATTAATGTAACCAAAAAACTTCTGACAGCTTATAAAGAATCCTGAAAAAAAAAATATCAAGAGCAGATTAGTGCTGGAAAAATGCAGCAAAACAAGCAAAAAAGAGAAGAAATTGAATGTTCACTAGGTGATTTGAAATGGGAAGAAGCTGAACATTTGCAGCAGTTGGATTAAAATGTTAAACAATGCTGAGATAAACATTGAATGTGGCATAAAAAAAAGACATGAGTGCAATAGAAAGTGGACAGATACTTTTAAAAGAAGCAAAACAAAACATTGTTAACTATCTTAAAAAATTAGAAAAGAATAGAAGTTATCAATTAAATATTGAGAAAAGCAGCAAAAAATTAAAGATTTTTTTGTAAAATAAATGATTAATAATAGAATCCTGTTATGGTTAAAAAAATTTTGATCTATTTGAAAACTAAAATGTTTGCATATGTGTATTTCAATGCAAGATGTTTTAAATTTGAGTAGGGTGCATCTATTTCCAAAACATTTTTTGCTTAAGGGTTTGTTCTATCTACTAATATTTTACCTGCTCTAAAAATGTTTTCTTACACCAAAAATGTATTTTATCTGCTCCAAAAATATATTTTACCTGCTCCAAAAATGTATTTCACCTGCTCCAAAAATGCATTTTGCTGCTCCAAAAATGTACTTTACCTGCTCTAAAAATGTATTTTACCTGCTCCAAAATATGCATTTTGTTGCTCCAAAAATGTATTTCACCTGCTCCAAAAATGCATTTTGCTGCTCAAAAAATGTATTTTACCTGCTCCAAAAATATATTTTACCTGCTCCAAAAATGTATTTCACCTGCTCCAAAAATGCATTTTGCTGCTCCAAAAATGTATTTTACCTGCTCCAAAAATGCATTTTGCTGCTCCAAAAATATATTTTACCTGCTCCAAAAATGCATTTTGTTAAACTGTGGGAGTACACACTTGCATCCAAATGTGCCCATCTTCCCTTTCCAGAGCTCAGACGGGCAGAGCCCAGGCCCGAATCGGGCTCGGGCTGCAGAATATTTACTGCGGTTCGGGCTCGGGTTCTTAGAACGAGGAAGAGCGAGATATTTTTTTTATATATAAATGTGATTTTATATGATTTAGCAAATGAGACACTTTATAGTTGGTAAAGGGAATTCTTCGGCAACTGGTTCTGGTTGGGGAGCGGGCATTCGAGAAGGCTATTTATTCCGGGCTTTGGTAGAAAATGCCATAGGCCGCGCATTTGTGTGTCTTGAATCTTCTTCAAAATAAGTATTGGCATATTTAAAGAAAAGCAGGTAGAATACCGGGGAACTTTATTGAGGATCTGACAATACAAGCGCATGCAATGATCACTTTAATTGCAGGAATTCTTCTTTGTTATATACTATATGAATGCAGAAGGCGTAAGGTACAATGCAGACGCTATATCAATCCCTATTTAACCAAAAAATCTACCTATAATTTGTGACTACACACTTGTGGTGTTGAGATAGAATGAAAATATCAACGTTTACCACAATAAAAGGTTTATTATACATCGACTATAGTTTCGCAGAGCTTTTGGCTTGGCATCATCATGGCGGATGGCATCATTAGGACGAATAGCCATTCGCCCTGATGATGCCGAACCAAAAGATCTGCGAAACTATAGTAGATGTATAATAAACCTTTTATTGTGGTAAACGTTGGTATTTTCATTCTACCAAAAATCTATCTTTCGGAGTTACTTTAAATACGTTAGAAAACAGCTTTTCAACGTTTCATAAAAGTTAAAAATGGGTTTTTCGAATGGTTGATATAACCGTTTATCAACCAGATATCCTGGTGTTTTTTAAACGTATTGTTTTTAAAGTTCGTGCAACCAACACGTTAACCATTTCTGAACGTTGAAACAACCAATCTGTGCTACATAGGATCTAATTACATCACTACGGCTTCCGTAGTGATGTAATTAGATCTTATGACCCGATTCCTTTCAGAACCATGGTGCATTCAATGACATCTCTCACAAGCAAAAAAAGTAATCGGTGATACCAGTTCAGCGTCTGAAACGTAAAGTCAAACCAAAGTTCTCGAAGAAGAATCATTCCAAACAACTTTAATATTGAACAGGGTATAAAATTGCAATCTTCCGCTATTCTGTTTTGGGCACCCAAGTAGTTCCAAAACTTACGATAGGCGGCAGCACATCAGCACAAAAGTTTTCGTTTTATTCGATTGGATGATGCTCTTGTGCAAGAATATAGCTAAGTAAAAAGCTATTATATTGTCGATCCCTTGTTCTATGTAATTTATATCATCAGAGGCATAATGAGGATATAACGCACCTCGAAATTAACGATTCGTGGTTTAAATAGTAAAAGCGACGATCTCAAAACTACACAAATGCGTTGGCAAACGCTGCGGAGGGATACACGGTGCACTCTGACAGAGCTTGAACTATTTCTTGGGGGCAGAATACGGAAGCTTAACCCAATCTGGTAGACTGAGGTTACACAGTTAAATTATATAACTACAGAAGAAGCTAACAGAGATATGTAGTTTAGAACAAGTTACTAGCTTTGCAATCAGAAAGTCACATAGTGAAGTTCTTTTTTTTTATTTTTTTATTGGAGGTTTAAATGATTTATTGGACCTGGTGGTACAGAGATATGACAAACAGGCAGACATGGACAAGGTACAGATATTTCACATCAACAAGTACATAGCAAACATGGTTTTTACAGTATGCCAAATGATCACAGAGAGCCAGTGTTGATCAAGAAACAGATTATGAATAAGTACACAACAAACATGGTTTTACAGTGTGCCAAATGATCAATGAACACAGAGAGCCGGTGTTGATCAAGTAACACAATAATAGCCAGTGCCGTAAGACCAACACAACATCCATGCCTCACCGGGATTCGAACCCGGACATCAGAGGCCATCGCTTAGACCACTGCGCCATCGGGGTGGGGCGGCTTAGTGAAGTTCACCTTGTTTATTCAGAAGTCAGTTGAGAAGCCATTTCGCTTCGCAGTTAAACTGAGGTTATGGGATGTGAGACGAATCCTTGGAAGTCGGAGTCATAGCCAGTACGGTTTAAGTGATGCTGTGCTATGAACGTCTTTTTTCCAATTCCTTTTGAGACAATGGCGTGCCCAGAAATTTTTTCGAGGGCGAGGAAGGATAAGATTTTTTTTTGCAACTAAATGTGTTATGAGTGCATTTTTAAAATGTATGGAACATCCGCGCACAAATATGCAAATAAATATTGCTGGAAATTATTTATTTGGGAGTTGAAATAAACATTCAAGCAGATGCCACATGCCGCCACGGAATTCTCAGGTTGCTTTCTGAATGTTGTTCAGGGTCATAACTGTTATCTGTCGAGTATTCTCATCTGTGTCCGTGTGCTAAAAAAATAACTAGGCGAAATCCCCAACCGCTTCTGTTGCACAACGAACGAAGGGAATTCACCCGTGTAAGCAGGGGACGACCGATAACTCTTTAATTAGAATTACTCGGACTAGGGATGAATAGTGCAAACATACCATAGTGGCTAAGTCATAAAAAAAAGTATGTTTTCTGACCAGTGAGTCGGAGGATATTGGAACAGTGTAATAACTTTAAATAGTTTCATTCCAGTTGAGCCATTGAGTCAGTTATGTAAGATCAGAGGAAGAGTTATATGCTTGCCATTTGAGTGATGTAGCAAAGGAGCCCTTGTTTAAAGAGGAATTTTTTTGTTTAAGTGGCTAGTATTTTAGAAAATTCTAGAAACCATTAAAAGGGGAAATAAAATGCTTAAATTGTAACATGCAGCCCTTAAGGCTGTAACTTTGTCTGAAGGTGGGTACTGGAGAAAAAGTTTTTTCAGCTGCTTACTGTACATGGTATGTATTCAACATAAGTCGTATGGGAACCATGGATACAAATCTCTATGGCAGGTTACGATTGCCTGGCAATTTTAGCTTACTTATGTAGTTTTTTTCCTTTTTTGCTGTGATAAGGCTGTTTATGAATTTTATTCTGTAAACTGACAAGGAAAAACTCTGTCTCATCTTTCAAGCTATAATTGCCGCCCCGGTGGCGCAGTGGTCTAAGGCGTTGGCCTCTGATCATTCGTCCGAAAGGGGTCCGGGTTCGAATCCCGGTGAGGCATGGATGTTGTGTTTGTCTTACGGCACTGGCTCTCTCCCTTTCCTGGAACCAGTGGCCCTAAATTAGGGACGGGCGACTGCTTATAGCCCATTGAGTTGCTCACGGTGGTCGTTAAACCTCCAATCAAAAAAACAAGCTATAATTATAAGAATATCATGTCTGTAGTACTCTCTAATATGCTCAGATGACTCCGTGTTCAGTTGAAATACTGCGGGAGTCTAAAATAATAGTTGTGTGGGATATTTTTCTTTCTTTGATTGCAGGTGTAACGACCACCGCGAGCAAGCAGTTGCCTGTCCCTAATTTAGGGTCACTGGTTACAGGGAAGGGAGGGAGCTAGTGCCTTAAGACAAACACAACATCCATGCCTCACCGGGATTCAAACCCGGACTCTTTTCGGACGAATGATCAGAGGCCGTTGTGTGGGATAGTAGTGTTGCCCCTCTGACTCTTACGCTCAGATGACTCCCTCCTAACAACTGAAATATTGCGAGAGGGAGTCTTAAAAGAAATAGTTGTGTGGGATAGTGTTGCACCTCTGACTCTGTGGTGAGCATAACAAAAAGTTACATATCAAATCACAATATCTTATTACCTTGTGAAAGAGGTGTTTGTTATATTATTATTACTGAATGGGTATGAAATTATGTCAACTAATGTTAAGTCCAGAAATTGAATTTTTCTAAATTGTGTTACTCTGTTATGCATAGGTTGTATCCAGTTGGTGTGCTGAGTCAGGAAGGCCAAAAAGGTCATCAAACCAGAGTTATCAACTTGTATTTGTTTTTTTCAACTGTCCGCCCTGAATGTTGCGTTTGCAAATAAATAAAACTACTGAAAAATTGATTTGGCACTCACATAATTTCTGAACCCAGCATGTCACAGCTCTGACTGTGGCTTTGGGCTAAGGATATGGAAACCTGGGAAAATACATATTCTATAACCATTTTGTCCTGCTATTGATCTATATTGGCCACAGAACTAATACACAGGTAAAATAAATATTGTTTAACACATAAGTTACACATGTAACACAAATACTTTGAAGTACTACCAGGTGCAAGTGCGTGCAGCAACAAACAAAACCACAAACAAGAAAAAAATAATAAGTTGTGTACACATTAAATATACACTCTTACACTTTGCTTAGTTTCCACCACAACACCTGCATGGCGATTGTAGAAAAGTACCAAAAAGTAAAAAAGTGCCTTGCTTGATTTGGGAGGTATGAAGGGGAAGTTCTATTTCATTAAACAGCTGAGACAAATTTCCCATTTTTAGTATTAACTAAAATACACTATACCTGATTTTTATTCAACCCTATTTTAGGGGGAGTTTGGTTTATATGGAACTATTATAAATATTATTTTGCATTGCAGGTGCATCAGCATGGCCACATGATCAGGGGTAATCATGCACATGTGCAATTTACTCAGAAATACCTACAGATAACTACTTTATAGTAATACCCAGTTGCTTGCCATGAATTTCATATTTACAATATACCTTAAATGTCAAAGATGCTGAGGCCATTTTTGAATTTCAATGGGGTTCGTGTTACCCTGAAGTATTAAAAATTGTTTTCGTGGAATTGTCAGAAGCATATGAATGGGTTCCCACAAAACGTACACGTTAGGTAGGAGAATCTTTGAGATTTACATGTGGCTTGTAACCTTAGTTATATTCTTTACTTAATGGCTGTGAATCCTAAGAAAACATAATATTGAGAATGATTCTAGGTAAAGGCGGGGAAAAATGATTAACCTCCATGTTAACATGCATACAATGGAACAATGTAAGGCTCAAAATGTTTCTTTTAATAACACTTAAAACGGAATGGGAAAAAGAAACCGTAATTACTCACCTAGTAGATTTATTATTTTCTTCCATCAAAGACAGACTAACCAAAATAAAATTGTAAGTACAATTGCAGATCACTGAAACGACTGTAACAGGAAACGCAGAGCTAGAAGAGAGAAATGAAGAAAGTCAACAAACAACCCCACCTCAACGCAAACGCGCATGCTCAGTCCAACTCATTCTGCTCCGGCATCAGCCTGTAATGTTGGCTTTTGTGCACTCCATGTTTTCCTTGAAGATACGGCTGCGCTAGTTACGTCTCGCTGAGCCTTAACTTCTTCTCCTTAGATATTCTTTGAGAAAACTTCGCCAACCGTAAAAGGCTAATTAATATTCTCACAAATAAACTTTGCAACGGAGTCACATCTGAATTCAGATTACGACATCCGTCGTTTTAAAATCCAGTTAACTATATATCGTAATACCAAATGAATGAAAAATTTCTTTATGAAATTAAAGTGCCGCCCCGGTGGCGCAGTGGTCTAAGCGATGGCCTCTGATCATTCGTCCGAACGGGGTCCGGGTTCGAATCCCGGTGAGGCATGGATGTTGTGTTTGTCTTACGGCACTGGCTCTCTCCCTTCCCTGGAACCAGTGACCCTAAATTAGGGACGGGCGACTGCTTATAGCCCATTGAGTTGCTCACGGTGGTCGTTAAACCTCCAATCAAAAAAATTAAAGTTTTCAATAAAAAAGCGATAAATAATGTTGCTGACTGCACTACTCAACATAGCTGGTTAATAGTATTCTAGTAAAAGTGCTAAAAAAGTAGAGCAGTTATTTAAATCAGACACAAATAATCATAGAGCAACCTAAGCTTACGTAGTGGAAAATGGCATTTGAGAGTTGCACTGACGTTCGATTGATTGTCTACTGGGATAGATAACTTCTGCTTGTTTTCGTATTAAAGGCATTAGGGGTGTACATGCATTAATTTTATAGGAGAGAGACGATTCGTGGGAAAAGGTATTCAGTATGGAAATGTATCTGGCTGTGCGCGTTCAAACATCTGCTTTTTCTTTCTTATCTGTTGATCTTTACAATCAAGCTGTATTATATCTTCTACGTTTCATTTTACTAGACACAAGGGTAAATGTGTACTTTAGCGTCCTAAATTATTTCGTCGGAAAAATTTAACTGTGTGGGAAAAGTGCGACGTACAATTTTTTTAAGAATGCAAAATAATGGGGAAAGGTGCAAAAATATAGAATTTGTAGAGAAGAGGAAAGAATTTACCTGGGAGTACGATGGTTTGGAAGAGTACCTGCGGTAGGCCAAGGACGACGGTGCGGCGACTGCATCAAGGTGTAGTCCAGTGAATGGAAGCTTCATTGAGAAAGGAAAGTAACGGTCAGAAGAATACAACAGGAAGCGTAGTCATAGAAGCGTTTTGTAGGAATACGCTGAAGGAAAAAGGTCGGCTTTACGCAGCATAGTAAGCAGTGTTAGTAGCTTTTTGAACAGTGTTAGTGGCTCTTTCCAAAGTCGTGAGCTCCATACTTCATTTCGGATTTCGCCAGGACTTGAAATTTCTTTATACGGCGCAATACGACAAGAAGCTCTTGGCCTCCCTGCCATAGTATGATTTCTGAATTGAAGAAATCCTTTATTTTTATAGATATCCGGTTCTGGACTAAAAAATATGAGCTACGATATACAGAATAAACAACACAACTACAAATGAAATGCTGGAAGAAACCAAGTACCCTTGTCAGTGGCGCACCCACGGAGGGGTTTTTGGGGGCTTTAGCCCCCATCAAGGAGATTAAGAGCAATGTACGTCACAAATTAAACATTAAAAAATATTAGTTTACATGTACAAAACATTACATGGTGTCTTCTTCCCAAAGCCCCAAAGAGATCAAGAACGACGTACGTCACAGCTCTATATAAACTATAGGAGTACACTATATATGTACACAAATTTTGTACGTATTATATATATAGCCCCCCTCCAACAAGAATTCCTGGGTGCGCCACTGACCCCTGTACATCTTCGAAACCATAACCAAAACTTGAGGTTCAACCGGAGCCAATAGTTCTTACTGAGCACTTCTGATGAAAGCATTTACATTCCTTCATTTCTTTCTATTCGGAAACATTGTGAAACTAATAATAACGACATTCCGCACATTTCTTTCTCAAAAATTAAGAAATCTGCTTGGAACTACTTCCACTTGCGCAGGATTATAGCACGCTTCACACTCTTCAGAAGAATACACCCCACTCCAATTGTATTCTTCCGCGCGTTCACTGCGAGCTGCTGGTCCCTTCTGAAGCACGGAAGCTTCACGTCGGCGCCGTTAGCAACGTTTAAGATTCCCGCACCAACGTACTCGCACGTAAATACTTCGGTAAATTTCCTTCACGTTCTCTTAAATTACTGTATTTCTGCACCTTTCCCCATTATTTTGCATGCTTAACAAATTGTACGTCGTACTCTCACCACCCAGTTAACATTTTCAGACTAAATAATTTAGGACGCTAAAGTACATTAAACCCCATTAAACATGCAGTCGGATTCAAGGAAAAGCCACCCCATCCTACAAAAGATGCCATTGGTTAACGAAGTGTCTCCTTCTAAACCTAATCAAATTTATAAATAGAGTTCAACTAAATATTAGAAACCATGCAAATAAACAAACAACGCCATTTCACTTTTTGAAAGTCTGTTATTATATTACCTGCACGGACATACACAATCTTTGGCATTTCGTTGTGGAGCTATTTATATGGCGTAATGGCACACGGAGAGTCACAACGATGTATGTAAACAAGTCGGCATGTCCCACCTCGGATGTAGAGCCATTTTCAGAAAACCAGGTTCGTTGCTTGTTTTTTGAAAAAAATTGGTCGGGTAGAAGAATGATACCTATAAAGTCATAAAACTGTGGGCCGTATCTGTTAAATCCAAAAACAAACCTTTGTGCAAAACAGAAAAACTATCTTACTGGAACATTTTCTGAAAGTAGAATGTCAAAAATCGAGCATGAAAAACGCTCTCTTTTTCATTTCACTTGTTATTGGTCAATTTAGGGTGATTATTAATAATCGTTTGGATTTTTAAGCCTTTACATTCACATGGACTTTAAATTTTGCTAATACAATTTCTTGTGGACTACCAGGATCAACATTATATTTGTTAACGGCAGTGGACATACACTATATTGACAAAATTTACCGGAAATCTAGAAGAGAAACACAACTTAGCATTTAGTGATATACATTAGTACGGTGTCGGTCCACCTTTTGGCCTTAATGAATGCACTGACCCTTCGAGACATGCTTTCGACAAGGTTTTGGAACACAGCGATAGGTATGCGCTTCTATTTAGTACATAATGCTGCCGCTAACTGTTGCTTAGTAGTAGGTCTTGGTTCCAAACTTCTTATGCGGCGCTCTAATTCATCCCATGGTGCTCCATGGGATTAAACTCAAGGCTCTGTGCTGGACAGTCCACACACGATACGGGATTACACGCCGTAACCGTCCTTGCTTTATGACTCGGTGCATTATACTGCTGGTACCAACAAGACTCGGTTCCATAGTATTGCCACAGAGTTGGTAGGGCATAATTGTTCAGAATATCGAGGTAGACGTGCTGGTTAACAGGTTTGTCCACGATAACCAATGGGTCGGGACCATACCACGAAAAAAACCTCACACGAGTACACTGCCCTCTCCAAACTTGACGGTAGGAACAGTACACTGTGGTAAATGGGGTTCCGCCCAGCTGCCGCCATACCCACGCACGGCCATCAGACTGATGGATCGTGTATCTGGATTCATCGGTCCATAGGACCCGTTTCCATTGATCTACGGTCCACGATAAATGTTCTTTACACCATGCTAAACGACGAGTAACATTCCGAGTGGAGATGAAAGGCTTATGAGCAGCCGCATGACCACAATAGCCCATGGAATGAAGTTCTCTGCGAATGGTACGTGCACATACCGAGGTTCCAGCATTTTTACTCACCTGTACACCGAGGTCTAATTCAGTACTCCATCGATTAAATGCAACGACTCTCCTGAGGCTTCGACGTCCTCTGTCACTGATTTTCTTTGGCCTGCCGGTACTTTTGCTGCTTCAGGAACGCCATGTGTCTGCCACTTATTCAGTGCATCCAAAACATTTGACTTGGGTTTGTTTAAACGCTTCTCTGTTTCTCTTAGGGACAACCCACTAATATAACACTCAACAATCTTTGCTTTCTCAAAGTCAGTTCTCACCCGCAGCGACATTTTCTCTCAACCTCATAATGCGATATGATCGCGGTCAGCTGCAGGCTTGTTTTTATAGCGCTTGCAGCTGTACCGCGCATCTTAACAACGCAGCGGATCCGTGCCTTTGCTTTTGAACGGGTGCCCGGTGACTTTTGTCAATATATTGTATATTTCTTCATTCCAACGCTTTTCATTTATTGTGTTGTTCTTAATGTTATGTATTTCTTTATGACACAGGAAATAAAAGATCTCTGATAAATATGTTAATCTATGAAGTTTGAAATTCCAAGTATTTGATAATATCATCCATCGCATTCGTTCTTTACATGTCTAGCTAACGTGTAATCCGTACAAGGGATGACTCCGTCCTGTGATCCTTTGCTTCTTGCATGACATGATAACTCTTTACGTTGAGTCCGAAATGGCTCAACGTTAAGAGTTATCTGAGAAACTTGATTGTCCTTAAATAAGCCTGTGTTGTTGTTTGAACGAATACCTGCCACTAGTTCCACCCTGCTCTGGCATTACCACGAAACTACTTAAGAGTTTCTTTGCCAGGTTGGGATGACGGAGCTGCTGTATGCAGGCGTACTACCATTCCTGTACTCCGAGTCAACTTAAGAGTATACCACTATGAAGGGTACGAAACAGCTACCTCCGCTACGAAAAATAGTCCCCAGCGTTTAGAGCGAAAAGCAGCAGAATTATTGCTTAGAATCCATTTTTGTTTGCTCAACAGTTTATTCGACAAAAGTGCTATCTAAAAAACAAAATTTCCAGAAGTTAGAGCGCTTTTAGAAATAAATTTGTTGTGAGAAGTTGCTGAATCCAGAGCTTCTCACTTTCGGCTATCTCTGTCCACTTGGGATACAACTCGGACTGAGGGAAGGGGTGGAAAATGGCTTCCAACATTAACAACACAGAGACAATAAATTGACAATTGGGGAAACTCGAAGGGTGCATTACTTAAACAGGCAGTAGGGAAGCAGTTCGGCCTTCACCAGACCCCACTCACAATCTCCGCTACTTGTGAGATGTGTGTGTGTGGGGGGGGGGGATCAGAAAGGAAACAGTAGAAGAGCACATTAACGCAGATGGACACCGTTCTTGCGTTCTACGACGAGTTGTGATAAGGCTCTCCAGCCTTTACCAATAGTACACTTTTAGGGTGAATTGGAGTATAAATTGGGGTTCCGAAGACCACGTTTTATACTACTTGGCTAGGAGGTGGGCTATACTTCCAACTGCGGCCCGATAATGCACTGCAATTTTTAAAGCATAAACTCACAACTATCATCCCTCTTTTACAAAAAAAAATGTCTTTTTTTAGGAAGAAGTCATTTTCTGATTTTTAAGTATTGTTTAAAACTTTAAGGAAAGGAACGAGTTGCTTACTCTGTCTTCAGCGTTAGCCACATAGGAGAGTTGTAGTCCCGTGACCTGCTGCCATGGTGTCGCAGCTATTTTTAGCACTCCCTTTTCATTGGGAGAAAGGACAGCCTACAATCAAACTGGTAATGTCGCAATGCTTAATGACGTAGCGACGCTTCTAAATTTCGGCGTTTTCCACCGGCATGCGTGAATACCTATGAAAATATAAGCTTTCGCCTCGTATATAAAATGCAAAGGGGGAAAATGTGAGTATGTTCATCCGCGAATTGTTCGACCACTTCTAAATGACCTATAGATCTGAAAATTGGCATGCTGACAGGTCTTGAAGTCCGTATACCTACAAAATTACGAAAATAATAAAAAAATTAAAATGGCGACTTTGGAACATTGTCTACTTGAATTTTTCTACCACTTCAAAAAAAAAAAAGTCTGAAAACCAAAAAATTCAAAAGTGTGGCTTAGCTTTACTGTTTCAAAATGCTGATAGGTTTAAAGATAATTTTATCAGAATCACTGAAATGCTTTGAAAATTTCAAATTTTGATTTAAAATTAAGAGGCGCCAAAGCCTGCTCCGTTTTACGTCAAACAATTGACGTCACGACGCTGTTCTAAATCGTAAAGCAGTTACGATTGTAAATTACTTTTTCTTTCCCTTAATTACTTTTCCCTTTCTTTAATTTTATGTTCGAAAAATGATTTTATAGATTCACCGTTCGGAGAACGGGCATGATTGCTAGTTATTAACTATATTGCTTAATAATTTCTCATGTAGCTGCCCGGACGTCCCTACAACGCTTGTTTTGTGTCTGACACTGTTACAGTAGTTACTTCTGAAAGATAATTCAGAGAGCTGAATGTTGTCAAAAAATGATTTGCATGTGAGAAACAACTGAAATATATATTTCACTAATTGCCACTGACTCAGCGGCGAATAAATTAAGTACCAAAGATTTAATTAGAGAATTTACCAAGGCAAAATGTGGAAAAATGGATTTTTTTTTTGGTTGAATATCTACAATCTGTATCTTAAAATATAATTTTTTTAGTTAATGAAATAAACGTTTTTACGAGTTAAAATGTATGTATGTTTATTTTTTTATTTTTGTTTGCTAGTTTTGCCAAATAGAGCAGAAGCCAGAGTTGTATAAAAAAAATGTATCTGCGTACACAACCATTGAAACAGAAAACTTGTCGCAAACCCGCGAATCACGATAACAATAGAAAAAGATAATTTAAAGAAAAATTAATATAACAATAAATAATTATTAGATCATTGCAGATTCCAGAAAGGACAAAAGTACATTACGACTGCATCCTCAAAAATGTGTGTAAAATGGACCTTAAGGCCAAAACTTTAAAATATTGGATTATGAACCTCATAAAAACAAGACACTAATTACAGAAAGTTTTTATAACTAGAAAAGAAGTTCCGTTAATGAACCTTCAAAAATTATATGTAGCATTTTCAACAACTTAATTCAAAAATAGTGGACTTATAAAATACATAAGGAAAAGATTTTAATTTAATAACTGGAAACTTCAAGTGGAACCTGGCAATAAATTTAAAGTCTTTGTGTGTAAACGAAACTTTTGTTACAGTTCTTCTTATATATTGAGAACAGGCCTTGATAAAATCAAGAGGCCGCCCCGGTGGCGTAGTGGTCTAAGCGATGGCATCTGATCATTCGTCCGAAAGGGGTCCGGGTTCGAATCCCGGTGACGCATGGATGTTGTGTTTGTCTTACGGCACTGGCTCTCTCCCTTCCCTGGAACCAGTGACCCTAAATTAGGGACGGGCGACTGCTTATAGCCCATTGAGTTGCTCACGGTGGTCGTTAAACCTCCAAGCAAAAAAAAAAAAAAAAAAAATGTCTTACGGTACTGGCTCTCTCCCTTCCCTGGAACCAGTGACCCTAAATTAGGGACGGGTGACTGCTTATAGCCCATGGAGTTGCTCACGGTGGTCGTTAAACCTCCAATAAAAATATCGAGAGGCCAGAAACGTCTGTAAAAACACAAGAACTCACTATCGGAAGATGCGAAAAGTAGTTGAACATTCTCACGTTAAGATAGAATCAAATACACTGCCGGAAAGTGAAAAGAGAACACCAAGAAGGAATTGGCGGACGATCATGAAATTTACATATTTAATGGGGTCGAGTTTACGTAGGTGTGATGTTAATTTCGGGACCAACCGGTGAGCGCTTACGCCACAGCACGGCATGATATGCAAATTATCGTCGGTTGTATTTAAGGAGTACGGCGAAGTGAATGTAATCAGTCGTCGGCGTGCGCACACGTGCAAAGACCCTGAACAAGCTGCAATGCCTGGACATGAAAGATGTGTACGATTTCAGCAGTTATCGGACTTTGAGCGAGGTCGTCTAGTCGAACTCCGCGAGGCCGGGTGGTCGTATCGTCGTATTGCGGAGCAAATTGGACGGGAAGTATCGGTGGTGGTACGATGGTGGCGTAGATGGTCCGAGGAACATTCCCACACGAGAAGACGTGGAATCGGGAATCACAGACGGACTGATGAGCGGACCGATCGACGCATAAGAGAGCGGCGTTGTCGAGCAGAACATCCACTGCGACGCAAATCCGAGCTGCCGTTGCTCCTGAGGTGACTGTGCGAACAGTCCGCAACCGTCTACTGGATGCAGAACTAAGTGCACGTGTGCCTCTGGCATGTGAACCTCTGACTCCAGCCCACCGTCAGGAACGGCTGCAGCGGTGTCGTCAACGTCTGCACTGGAGAACGCAATGGCGATCTGTCGTGTTCAGCGATGAAAGCAGATTGTGCTTGGGAGCCTCCGATGGCCGTATGCGTGTTCGCAGACGCACAGGGGAGCGTCTCCACCCTTCTTGCAGACGCACAGGGGAGCGTCTCCACCCTTCTTGCATCCGCCAGCGACACACAGGGCCTACACCTGGTCTCCTGGTGTGGGGAGCGATCAGCTATCACTCCCGTACACAACTAGTGTTTGTACCGGGTACGTTAAACAGCACCTCCTACATCAACAACATCATTCATCCCGTTGTTGTGCCATTTGTAAGGTCAGTCCATCGTGGTGTTTTCCAGCAAGATAACGCACGCCCACACACAACACGTTCAACGCAACATGCACTTCAGGGTGTGAGACAACTTCCATGGCCTGCACGTTCACCGGATTTGGCCCCCATTGAGCACGTGTGGGATGATATGGGACAACGACTTATCCGGTCTCCACGGCCAGCCACGACCATCCTCGATTTACGCGTCCAGGTTGAGGATGCTTGGAACTCAATACCCCAAACTTACATCCAACATCTGTACGACAGACCCCATGCCAGAATTGCACAGTGTGACGCAGTTCATGGTGGTTCAACCTCGTACTAACCATGTTACATGGAAATGATATTTTGTAGTTTACCAGCAAATACAGCTGTATTTTGCCATAATGTTTTGATGACGTTATCCTCTGTATTCCGTTATTATGCTGTATAAATTGCGTTGGTATCAGACGTCTCCTTCTTGGTGTTCTTTTTTCATTTTCCGCCAGTGTATATATTAATCTGAGTAAAGCCTTGAGTAAGAGTCTTAATTGCTATAAATAACATTTTATTTTTTTTAATCTACAAGCAAAAAATATCCGCAAAATCTGTTAATAATTTGGAAACTATCTGCGTACGGCGTACGCTTTGTACGTCTATATTCTGCGACTCTGGCAGAAGCTAGGGGAGTGTTTTTGCTAATAATTTTGCTTTAGAGTCGAAAAATTGTTTCTACGACACGCTCTCCATACCACAAAAGACACTGTTTTTCTCATCTTTCACAAACCCAGGCTATAGTCACTATGAATCCCAGAGAGATGGTCTCTGTGGTCGAGTTGTCAGATCAGCTAGTTTTTGGCTAGTTGTCCGAGATGGGACATGAGCGCTGCGGCTGTACCCGGACTATGGACAAGGGACATAGCTAGTGCTCAGCCGCCCCCGGTGGCATAGTGGTCTAAGCGATGGCTTCTGATCATTCGTCCGAAAGGGGTCCGGGTTCGAATCCCGGTCAGGCATGGATGTTGTGTTTGTCTTACGGCACTGGCTCTCTCCCTTCTCTGGAACCAGTGACCCTAAATTAGGGACGGGCGACTGCTTATAGCCCATTGAGTTGCTCACTGGTGGTCGTTAAACCTCCAATAAGAAAAAAAGGAAAATAGCTAGTGCTAAATTCTAGGGAGGCTAGAAAATTTTTAGAGTCTTTCATAAATTAATTCATACCTACAGGGGATGGACAAAAATATGGAAGCACCTGATAAAAGAAGGAATTCTATACCTAATATGGTGTAGGATCGTCTTTTGCATTCAAGAAGGCCTGGATTCTCCTGGGAATGAACAAATATAAGTCTTGGATTATAACGAAGTAAATTTCTCAGTCATTTTTGGTCTACGCCGGGATTCGAACCCGAGACCGCTTATTCCGGAACAAGTCGCTCTACCAACTGAGCTACGCAGACATTTGTTCTGATTGCTATGTGCCTTTATGTCGTGTGCGTCCTGCTGGCAGGTACGTCACATCTCCCCCCCCCCCGAAAGAGGGGGCCGGGGGCATGGCCCACGGGTCAGCCGTGACCATGAATCGTTGCAGGCAGCCATCCACTGTAGAACGTGCACTTGAGAACTCCCAGTCAATCTGCTGTGTGGAATGCAACATCACACATTTTTATTTTTCGAAGCGCTGGAGAAGGAATTCTCTGATTTTTCCTGTCTCGCGGTGTGGAAATAACATCACACCAATGCGAGATTTTGAACGGTCGGGTCATCCGGATAGTTCGGGCGCCATTATAACGAAGTAAATTTCTTCGTCATTTTTGGTCTACGCCGGAATTCGAACCCGGGTCCCCTCATTCCGGAATAAGTTGCTCTACCAATTAAGCTACGCGGACGTTTTTTTATTCTGATTGCTATGTGCCTTTATGTCGTGTGCGTCCTGCTGGCAGGTACGTCACAGGATGTTATACCATTCTTCCTCCAACACGCGTTCATGTTCCTGTAAAGATGCTGGAGACGGATAGTGGGCTAGAACCTTGTTCTCCAAAACGGTCCATAGGGGCTCTATTGTATTGAGGTCTGGCGATTGAGAGGGCCAGGGAAGATAAGAAACCTGATCAGCATGCTCAGCAAACCATGATTGAACAATATGAAGTGCATGAATTGGGGCCTTATCTTCTTGATAAATGGCATCGCCTGCAGGAAACATTGCTTGTACCATGGGATGGACTTGGTCGCTCAAAATGTTTAAATAGCCCTTGGCAGTGACACGACCTTGCAAGGTAATAATGAATCCGGCAGAATACCATGATATGGCAGCCCAAACCATGACAGACCTGCCGCCATGCTTCACTGTCGGTAAAAGGCACGCCGGATCGTAAGTTTGGGCTGGTGTTCGCCACACGTAAACTCGCCCACAGGTTGGAAACAGTGTAAATATTGATTCATCAGTCCAGATGACAGTCTTTCATTGCTCAGCAGTCCACGTTTTATTAGTGTTGCACCACTCTCTCCTGCGTGCTGCTTTCACGTTATTAACCAGTGGTTTTGCGATTGCAGGTCGACCATAAATTCCCTGCTTATGGAGTTCTATTCGCACTGTTTTTGTACAGACACGGTTTGAAATCACGTTATTTAACTCAGCAAAAACTTCTGCGGCTGTTGTCTTCTTATTTGTGGTCACAATCCTCCGCAATGTCCTTCTCTCTCTCTTTCATTCAATGCACACTTTCGTCACGCTGGTGTTTATGGGATGATGTTTTTCCAGAAGCACAATATGCGATCATACCTTTCGATACAGCAAATAAACTTGCTACTTTGGTCACGGAAGCACCCACAATACGGGCCCCAACAATTTGCCCCAGCTTTGAAATTCTGTAAGCTTCGACATAATTCACTTGCAACGCACAGATCAATGTCTAGACAGCAACTGTGGCTACCTACTGGTTTGCCACATTTCGTAGCACACGTTAACTATCAAGACCTCCGGCGCCTTCTACATTTTCACGTGGAAAACATTGGTCGTTTTACCCATACTTTTTACAAGGTGTTTCTATATATTTGTCCATCTCCAGGTTAGAATATTATATTATATTTATTAATTACTGAAAAATTTATAAACACAGCAATATTGTTCACGAGGGCGGATCAAAAAATTAGTTGCACTGTTGAATAAAAACAAAACAAATAAAGGGACCTACTCAGGGGATGTACACTGTCTGACAATAAAGTTCCAAGACAGTGGGTATTACTCTGTTAATGGTAGCGGTAAAAATATGTTCTATAGGTCAAATTGTAACTGTGTTTTCCCTGTCTTGCAGAACACATAAAAATCCAAGAAAGTGCAGACCTGCCCGATTCTGAAAACTGTTAATAGAAGGTACCCCCAAAGACCATTGCTATGGATTTGAACAGAGAGCAAACATCAAGTTTCTCTGCAAATCCGGGAAGTCAGCAACGGAGACCTTCGGAATGATCAAAACTGTTTACGGGGACAATGCCCTGTCCCGTGGTCGTGGTTTGGAATGGCATGCTCGCTTTCGCGAGGGAAGGGAAGACATTGGGGATGACACAACGATTGAAAAATCGTCAACCAACCGTTCTGAGGAAATGGTGGAGAAAGTTCGCGCTCTGGTGTAGTCAGACCATCGAATGACGGTACGGATAATGGAGGACAAACTCCACATCAACCGTTAAACAATCCGGCTGATTCTAAAGGAAGATTTGCGCAAGGTTCGTGCCTCACAGTTTGACTGAAGAACAGAAAGTGCAAATAGTCGAAAGCTGCAAGGCGTTCATTGCAGCCGTAGAATCGGACCCTTCGATGCTGGATCGCATTGTGACAGGTGATGAGACGTGGTGCTTTCAACACGATCCAGAATCAAAGCATGGAGTGGAGGGTATCAAGTTCACCGAGACCCAAGAAGGTTCGCCTGCAGAAGTCGAAAATCAAGGCAATGCTGATCACGTTTTTTGACAGCAGAGGCATCATTCACAGAAAATGGCTTCTGAAGGGCGCAACAACCACCAGTGCCTTCTATCTGCAAGTTCTTGATCGCCTGCGGAAGAGAATTCATCGTGTGAGGCCGCAACTGCGAGCATGTGGAAGTTGGTTCCTTCTGGATGACAACGCGCCTGCCCACTCGGCACTGGGTGACACAGTTCCTCGCCAAGTCCGGAGTACCCAGAATCAAGTATCCACCCTATTCCCCGGACTTAGCTCCCGCCGACTACTTCCTGTTTCCCAAAGTGAAATTGGCGTTGAAAGGAAGACGTTTCATGAATGTTCAGGACATCAAGGAAACCGTGACCGCGGAAATGAACAGTTTTCCAGTAAATGAATTCGAAAAGGGTTTCACACATCTAGTGAAGTGATCTAACTGGTGCATTGATAAGAAGGGGGGCTACTTTGAAGAACCATAACCACAGCTGGACTCAGGGCATTAAACTTTCCTCGTAAGAGCTGCTGTCCTGGAACTTTATTGTCAGACGGTGTATTTTGGTTTAAAGGTACAACATTTATTCATTTTTTCGACATATAGTCGTCTAAGGACTGTAAACATTTATTGGAACGTGTGATTAACTTTTCCGTACTTGTACAAAAAAGTCACCTCCAGTTTGGTGCAACCAGTTAACGTGGCACCTATCTCGCACACAATTTCCGAAATCACAGCTGCTCGTGAATGATGGAATGCACAGTCCCGAACGAAATGTCTAACGTACTGGCGATTTCCTTGATTTCGACTGTTATCCCATAGCATGTCGTCAGCAGCGGGAACATGCTTTGGAGTGTTAGATATTGATGGTCTGCCTTCGCGGTATTCGTCTGTCAAATTTGTGCAGCCCTTTTTAAATTGTTGGCACCACTCTACAATGGCCGGGCGAGACATGGCATTTCCCCCTTATACAGCTCATATTTCACGATTGATGGCAGTGCAATTAAGGTGCTTAGCCCACAAAAATCGTATGGTTCCTCGCACTTCTAGTTTGGAGTAAGAATCCAGTTGACGCGCCATTACGAACTGCCTCCTGAACACGTCTTATGCAGCTACTGAACTAAAAAAACACCTCCCGTCGACCGCTCTGACGCACAGTCTACTTCGCTACCAAGCAGACACTTCTTTTAATGACCTTAATGGAACCAAAAGTAGACGTACCCTCGAGATTTTTTTTTTTTTTAGAATGAAGTGACTCAAAACTGTTTAACAAAAGACGAAATTCGATATTTTCAAGCGTTGTTAAAAAAATGTTTATAACTATTTGGTTAAAACTAGACAAACGTATGCCTTACATAATACGAAAGTGTTGTTCGTTTCGCCTAGGCTAGGAGATTGTTTTTCACAAAAAACATTCAGACGAGATGTTTTTAAGAACTCCAAAGGAAAATCATTCAAGGACGATTGAAGATAACATATTGATAAATTTTTAATACACGGTCGAGTCACATTATTGTAACCACCAGCTGATAACCAGAGTAACCGCCGTGTGCAGCGCGGACAGTAGCTAGACGAGCTGGGAGTGGCTAAATAAGGTGACATAAAATGTTCACAGGTATGTGGAGCCATGCTGACTGCAGTGCATCTGACAGCTGCTGGAGGGTGCGTGGTGGAGGATCCATAGAGCGAACAGTACGATTGAGATGGTCCCACAGATGCTTAATTTGGTTTACGTCTGGGGAATTAGGAGGGCAGGGAAGTACTTTGAAGTCTTCATCATGTTCTTCCAACCACTCTCGGACATTTCTAGCTGTGTGACACGTCGCATTGTCGTGCTGGAAGATCCATTCCGCCCCAGGGAAGACAATCAGCATGTATGTGTTTACGTGGTCTGCAAGGATGGATTCATCACGAATTCTGTCCATAGTGTCTTCCACAGGTATGAGTGGATCCAGAGAATGACACGAAAACATTCCCCAGGCCATAACGCTGCCCTCACCAACTTGATTTCTGCCAGCAATGGTTGAAGAGTATTTGTTCTCCGATGTTTCTCGTCTCATACGCCAACGTCCATCCGTTCCATGAAGCAGAAAACGTGACTCATCGGAGAAGGCAATACTTTGCCAATCAGCAGAGGTCCAATTCCGATACTGAAGTGCAAATGTAGGCTTTTTCTGCCGATGCACCTACGTTAGCATAGGTGCAGTGACCATCCGTCTGCATCGGAGACCCATACGCAGCAGGGTTCGCTGCACTGTCGTTTTAGACACACTTCCGGTAGCTCCCTGGTTCATTCGGCTAGTGAGTTAGTCCACTGTAGCTTGTCGATCGCTTCTCACGCACCTTTGTAGCAGACGTTCACCTCTCATGTCAATGGCACGTGGTGCTCAGCAGGTTCCACATCGCTTATTCGTAATGGTGACATACCTTCAATCACGATACATTTTAACCACGGCAGCATGCGAACAGTTGCCAACCTGCGCTATTTAAGAAACAGAGCCACCCTTGGCCTGAAAGACGATAATCATCCCTTTTTGAAAATCTGATAAATCGCTCCTTGTATCCATGACAGCAAAGAGGGATATGTTTTCACATTGCCTACATCACACCATATATACCCTCCAAGCCAGCTCACGACACGCGCCTTCTTTCATTGGCAACGCGCTGTTGACGTCAAAAGTACGAGGTGGTCACAATAATGTGACAAGACTGTGTATTTCGTTACTAGATGTTGCATTGGTGAGTATCACTATTACATTAAACAGAGATTTTACAAATCGACTGGCCATTCCTTGCTGTAGATGGAGAGGTGCGAATTTTTCAGTTTATTAGCGAAACATGGAAACATCGACGTTTCCTCCGATGCATGGAAGAAACCTCGAGGTTTTCACGATGCATCGAGCGTTTTAACAAATATTATGTTACTAGATGTTGAATTGGTGAGTGTAACTGTTACATTAAAGAGAAATTTTACAAATCACGTTCAGCCCATTTACTGGTGCAGGTGGGAAAATGCGAATTCTTCAGTTTTTTAGCAAAACGTCGACTATTTTCTGGAGCTAGGCCTGTGGTTCATCTAACTCCTCGTTTCATTGGGCCGCGCTCAGGTGACGTCAACAAACTGGATAACCAATTGGCGTGTTCCTTTGAAATACACGAACGTGTGGTATGTAATGATGAATAAATAATAGCAGATATTAATAGTTCCAAGATGTTAATATCTCGCGGCTCTTCAACATTCAATTTCGTACCATCTTTTATAGATAGCAGCGGATGGGATATGTACTTGTATTACAAAAAGGTTTGAAGTGCAATGAGTATGATACGTGTTACTATGAGTTTAATAAATGTTCATTTATATGCATTTAGTCAAAGCAACATCCAAAGCTAAAGTCTGGGTTTATTATTTAAGCCCATGGTAATGCTATACCTAATTAATATGCAATAAAATAAATGCTATTACTGTTCCTTGAAACCTGCGTAAGATCAGTTGAAAAAGTCTTTCGCAGGAAAATAAGGAAGAAAAAGTTCAAAAGTAAAAACACTCTCTTCATTCTTGTGGAATTTTTTTTCTGCAATGTGAAAACAACTATTTAAGTCTAGATTCAGTACACATCGCAAGAATTTTGTGATGTGCTCAAATTCTGAACACCTACATAGTAAACATTGCTCACCTGTTAAAATTTATGACGAGATAATAGAACTACCACAATTCTGTACTGGTGATTAGAGAATACATTCTTGATTTTAAAACCCATTAATGTTACCAGGTGTACCTCATAAGCAGTCAGTACTGGTGGAAACTAAGAAATTTCATTATTCTTCAGATTGCCTTATGGGATTAAAGTCACCCATGTACATCTGTCTGTATATGGAGTGATAGTGTAATCACATGTAAGTTGTTCAATTATATTTGAAAAGGCCCTTTGAGAGAAAATTCAGTCTTATCAAGCTACAAATTTTGAACTACACTGACGGAAAAAAAAATCTCAAAAAAATAGTCGTAGAGGAATGAAATGGCGGCAATACATTTGTATAAGTAACATATTTAATCGATTAAGGTTTCAAGATCAGTCGTAAAAAAATAGTCGTAGAGGAATGAAATGGCGGCAATACATTTGTATAAGTAACATATTTAATCGATTAAGGTTTCAAGATCACAGCTTATTGTAAGCGCGAGAACAGCCATTTTAAATGTGAAATGCTGGTACATTAATAACCGGTGTAACCGCCAGAATGTTGAATGCAAGCACGCAAACGTTCATGCATTGTGTCGTACAGGTGCTGGATGTCAGTTTGTGGGATGGAGTTCCACGCCTGTTGCACTTGGTCAGTCAATACAGGGACGGTTAATGCTGGTTTGGGGTGACGCTGGAGTTGTCGTCCAATGATGTCCCATACGTGCTCGATTGGTGAAAGAACTGGTGATCTAGCAGACCACGGCAACATGTCGACACTCTGTAGAGCATGTTGGGTTACAACAGCGCGCGAGCGAGCGTTATCCTGTTGGAAACACCCCTGGAATGCTGTTCATGAATGGCAGCACAACAGGTTGAATCACCAGACCGACGTACAACTGTACCGTCAGGGTGCGTGGGATAACCACGAGAGTGCTCCTGCTGTCGCATAGGAAATTGCTCCCCAGACCATAACTCCAGGTGTAGGTCCAGTGTATCTCGGCCGCAGATAGGTTGGTTGCAGGTGCTCACCGGGCCTCCTTCTAACCAACACACGGCCATCACTGGCACCCAGGCAGAACCGGCTTTCATCAGAAAACACAACAGATCTCCACTCCGTCCTCCAATGAGCTCTAGCTTGACACCACTGACGTCCCAAACGGCAGTGGTTTGGAGTAAGTGGAATGCACGCTACAGGGCGTCTGGCTCGGAGCTGTCTTTCAAGTAACCGATTTGTAACAGTTCGTTGTGTCACTGTGATGGCAACTGCAGCTCGAATTGCTGCCGCAAACGCGGTACGATGCGCCACGGCCATACGCCGTACACGGCGGTCTTCCCTCTCAGTAGTGCCACGTGGCCGGCCGGAACCCTGTATTCTTGAGACAGTACCTTCCCTTGATCACCGCTGCCAACAATCATGCACAGTGGCTACATTCCTGCCAAATCGTTCTGCAATATTGCGGAAAGGAAATCCACCTTCTCATAGCCCTATTACACGACCTCGTTCAAACTCCGTGAGCTGTTGATAATGTCTTCTTCGTCTTCTTAAAGGCATTCTTGACTAACATCAACACCCTACGTCGAATCTCAACGATAACGAACGCTCACGAACGTTACAGCGCGTATTTACAGCAAACCTGCTGTGCATGTTCCGAGGCGCTACTAGCGCCACACGTATGCGCCGAGCGCGAAATTTGCATAGACGTCATCTTACAGATGTACTATCACCGCCTACCAACTGTCGTTTATCTAACACAACCCCTTCTTAGTGTTGGGATTTTTTTCCGTCAGTGTATATTACATAAATTCCATTTAAATGTAATGTTTTATATAACAAATCATTCTCCTACATAGTTCCTTCACTGCATCTAGTAAAGTAAATACCTGGGTTACCCAAACAGAATATACTGATCATGCTGATGTCAATTCTTAATTTGAATGTTACAGTTGTATATTGTTATTTTTAAAAAGTCGAATAAGCAATGAATAAACATTATACTTATTGTACTTCAAGCATGGGAATAAGCAGCTTTTGCTTGTTTACATATTACATCATTAGAAGTAACTGAAACAGTGGTTGTACTTCCTCCTCTGGACCAGATCTCATAGATTTCTAAATCAGCACGGATGTGCTGCCATCTATCAGGTCGCTGTTAAAGAGGGTTGCACATGAGAAACTGGTTTCGTGACTATTTTGCCTGGCGAATTAAACGGACCTTTAGGAATGCTTATTTCGTCCCTACTGCGAAGCATTTATTAAGTTGGAAAAGTTAATTTCCTAATAAGCAAGATGGTGTCTATCTCGCAGAATAAATCAATGGATTATGTTATGATAAGATCAATTAATTACGTGGAGAAACGTGGGAAGGAAGAACTGTCTAATGACACGTTCGTTTGTGGTAGTCAGTCCAAGAAGTGATACAACCCACCAAAAGCTCCAGAAGTTCTACACATCTCACAAGCATTGGGATTGTGAGTGGTGATCTGGTGAAGGCCGAACTGCTTCCCCTACTGCCTGTTCAAGTAACACACCTGTCGAGTTTCCCCGATTGTCAATTTATTGCCTCTGTGTTGTTAACCCTTTAACGAACATGACTCTAAAATCTAGTATAACTCTAAATAACATAACGCCCGAAATTGTCTGTTTTACTTCTTTGTTTAGTAACAACAATGGTGACTGACGGTGACTCCTGCTGATCCCTCATATGTCGTGCAGATTTAAAGAACAGGTAAATGTAGGAAATTTGACTCACTGTAGACAGGAGTTTTGGACAGCTACGGTCGTTTGTATATACGGGTGTTTTGTCCGTTATGTTCTTTAAAGGGTTAATGTTGGGAGAGATCTTCCACCCCTTCTCCCTGTTCGACTTGTATCCTAACTGGGCAGAAATAGCCGAAAGTGCGAAGCTCATGATTCAGCAACTTCTCAGAACAAATTTATTTCTAAAAAGCGCTCTAACTTTTAGAAATTTTTTTTTTAGATAGCAATTTTGTCTGATAAACTGTTGAGCAAACAGAAATGGAATCCAAGCAATAATTCGGATGCTTTTTGCTCTAAACGCTAGGGACTATTTTTCGTAGCGGAGGTAGCTGTTTCGTACCTTTCATAGTGCTTCACTCTTAGGTTGACTCGGAGTATGGTCAAAACATCGTGGTTCACAATAATGCATCGAAAACACATCTAGGTATCCAACGATTCTGTCTCAGCGGTCCGCTCTCTCTCTAGCGTAGCGAAAGGAAGAATTGTTATAGTACGAATAACATTCTTAGCTGTTGTTCGATTGTTGCTTTGGTTCGGTTTGTTTTTCAGTGTATATTACATAAATTCCATTTAAATGTAATGTTTTATATAACAAATCATTCTCCTACATAGTTCCTTCACTGCATCTAGTAAAGTAAATACCTGGGTTACCCAAACAGAATATACTGATCATGCTGATGTCAATTCTTAATTTGAATGTTACAGTTGTATATTGTTATTTTTAAAAAGTCGAATAAGCAATGAATAAACATTATACTTATTGTACTTCAAGCATGGGAATAAGCAGCTTTTGCTTGTTTACATATTACATCATTAGAAGTAACTGAAACAGTGGTTGTACTTCCTCCTCTGGACCCGATCTCATAGATTTCTAAATCAGCACGGATGTGCTGCCATCTATCAGGTCGCTGTTAAAGAGGGTTGCACATGAGAAACTGGTTTCGTGACTATTTTGCCTGGCGAATTAAACTGACCTTTAGGAATGCTTATTTCGTCCCTACTGCGAAGCATTTATTAAGTTGGAAAAGTTAATTTCCTAATAAGCAAGATGGTGTCTATCTCGCAGAATAAATCAATGGATTATGTTATGATAAGATCAATTAATTACGTGGAGAAACGTGGGAAGGAAGAACTGTCTAATGACACGTTCGTTTGTGGTAGTCAGTCCAAGAAGTGATACAACCCACCAAAAGCTCCAGAAGTTCTACACATCTCACAAGTATTGGGATTGTGAGTGGTGATCTGGTGAAGGCCGAACTGCTTCCCCTACTGCCTGTTCAAGTAACACACCTGTCGAGTTTCCCCGATTGTCAATTTATTGCCTCTGTGTTGTTAACCCTTTAACGAACATGACTCTAAAATCTAGTATAACTCTAAATAACATAACGCCCGAAATTGTCTGTTTTACTTCTTTGTTTAGTAACAACAATGGTGACTGACGGTGACTCCTGCTGATCCCTCATATGTCGTGCAGATTTAAAGAACAGGTAAATGTAGGAAATTTGACTCACTGTAGACAGGAGTTTTGGACAGCTACGGTCGTTTGTATATACGGGTGTTTTGTCCGTTATGTTCTTTAAAGGGTTAATGTTGGGAGAGATCTTCCACCCCTTCTCCCTGTTCGACTTGTATCCTAACTGGGCAGAAATAGCCGAAAGTGCGAAGCTCATGATTCAGCAACTTCTCAGAACAAATTTATTTCTAAAAGCGCTCTAACTTTTAGAAATTTTTTTTTTAGATAGCAATTTTGTCTGATAAACTGTTGAGCAAACAGAAATGGAATCCAAGCAATAATTCGGATGCTTTTTGCTCTAAACGCTAGGGACTATTTTTCGTAGCGGAGGTAGCTGTTTCGTACCTTTCATAGTGCTTCACTCTTAAGGTTGACTCGGAGTATGGTCAAAACATCGTGGTTCACAATAATGCATCGAAAACACATCTAGGTATCCAACGATTCTGTCTCAGCGGTCCGCTCTCTCTCTAGCGGCGAAAGGAAGAATTGTTATAGTACGAATAACATTCTTAGCTGTTGTTCGATTGTTGCTTTGGTTCGGTTTGCTTGTTTAGGGGTGTTTTTGCATACATTCTGGAATTAGAGAGTAATATGATGGAGAATTCCGTGAAGAAGAACAATTCATATCGTTGCGTCTTGCAGTGTTGTTCCCAAGGTTGCAGCTATGTTTTTTACAAGTTAGTATAAACCTTGCTTGGTAAATGTATAGATTAGCGTCCTAAATTTTTTCGTCGGGAAAATGTTAGAGCCTGGGAAAAGTGCGACGTACAGATTTTAGAGTACGGAAAATAATGGCAAATGGTGCAGAAATTTCATATTTTAAATGTGTTTTAAAATTTTTTGTCGTAATATTCACCTGTAAGTGCAATGCTGTAAAGCCACGCTACGGTAGCCCTAACGCATCGCTACCACGCCGATGTCAAGCCTTGATCCGTGAAAAGGAAGGTTCGTTGCTGTACCGAAATGACGGGCGGAAGGGTACAAGAGAAATCTCCTACGTTGTTGGCAGGAGAGCGATAAATGTTGTAGTGATAAGCTACAGAAAATAGGTCCAAATTATCCACCCTGTATTTTGTTGTATCCTGTTGTATTTTGTTGTATCCTGTACGTTGTTGGCAAGAGAAAACCGGAAGAAACCTCTTTGTTTTGCAAAATATACGTATCAGTGAGATACAAACTGACCTGCGAAGGAAGTATTAACAGGAGAACTAAAGGTAAAGTGGCAAAGCAAATTAGCTACGAATGGAAGCCGTTCAAAGCAGAACCGATAGTTATACTTGCCCAGTTTCCTGTACAACATAGAAAGCCATACTCGTACTTTCTATTTGGATTCAGGAAATCATGTGTAACAGAAGGAAACATTTCTTGACGTCTGCTTTAAAAACAATAACAATACATGAACGAATTATATTCTGTAACGTATGAGTACATGATGCTTCGCTCCCCTGGCAAGAGCGTACGCGGCTGCACTTGTAGTATTACGCGCCTGCATTACACTACGCAGCGAATTTTCCTTTAAACGGAGAAATGGTTGGCATCGTCGCGGTAGCGATGCGTTAGGCCTACCATTATTCTTGAGATTGATCGCTGTTACAGGTAAATATTATGATTAAAATCTTTAAAAGACATTTAAAACATGAAATTTCTGCACCATTTGCCATTAATTTCAATAATGTAAAATCTGTACGTCGCACTTTTTCCAGATACTAACGTTTTTCCGACGAAATAATTTAGGACGCTAATCTACACATTTATCTAAACCGTTTGTACCTTGCATTTGAAATCCTTCCAGTGAAATGCTACTAACCTAGTAACGTGTTTGAATGAATAATAAACAAGACAACGTGTTTTTATTGCATAGTAATAATTTAAAATTCCATATTTCTACATGTTTTTGAAAATAAGTAATTGCAGTTACCCATATAAATTTAAACTCTATTAAGGAACAAAATTTGCAGTGTTCTCTCAACAGTCACTTTGACTTTACAGATCCAATTGTTTTGTCTAATTTACGGACGGAAAACACAAAACTCTAATCTGCCAGTATACCTACTAGTGGTGTAGCGGTGAAGAGGGAGCACCAAAATGTGGCTTTCCAGGGTCCCATTAATTCTTGCTACACCTCTGTCTGCATTACTGTATCACTTGTCTCAAAATGTAAAAATGAAAATTACCTGTTACAGTAAAGCATTACTGCTACACAGTGCGTACACGTTTCAGTTCTGCCTGCTTTACAAGTGCACTCAAAAGAAATTTCAGAATTATTTCTGTCTAAAACCCCGTTGATCGAATGATGCGACGACGTTATTGCGGTGGATTGAATGCAATGCTAAACTATGTGGATTTCTTCTCTATCTTCCTTCTTAATTCCACATGAATTTATATGACCTGCATTAAGAATCACTTCCCCTTCTTTGATGCATCATGAATTTTTTGTAGCGTCCACAAATTTCATTATCTCAAGGATTGAGAATGTTAAAACAGCCATTCCTACATACAACTTCACGGGAACACTTGCGACCTTATCCGTACTAAAAGAAGTTTGTTTACGTTGCGCAGCGTCCCCTATAGTTCATTTATGTTGCCAATACGTCGAGCGTTTTGATAAATGTTTTTAATTACTCCATGTTATTGGTGAGTAATTACTGTTATATTGAACAGAGATGTTGCACATCTATTTGCCCATTTACTGCTGCAGATTGAAAACTACAAATTTATTAGCAAAACATCGAGGTTCACACCGATGCATCGAAAAAACATCGAGGTTTCCACCAATACACCGAGTGTTTAAACAAATATTATGTTACGGGACGCTGAATTCGTGAGTATTACTGTTATACTTAACAGATCGATTGCCCATTCACTGATGCAGATGAAACAGTGCGAATTCTTTAGTTTATTAGCAAAACATCGAGTTTTACGCCGATGCATCGAACAAAAATAGAGGTTTCTGCCAATGTATCGAGCATTTTAATAAATATTATTAGTTACGCGATGTGAGTAATCACTGTTATATTTAACAGAGATTTTGTACATCTATTCTGTATTTACTGCTGCAGATTGAAAACTACGAATATTTCGACTTATTAGCAAAAACATGGAAAATTTCCACCCATAATATCGATGTTTCGGGAATAAGTAATCACCAATGTCAATCATCGATGTTATCCACCGATGTGCCCATCCCTACTAAGAACCATGTTTTTGTTTCTTTAGTGAAGTTTCATCGCAAAAGATTCCCTTGCATATGAATGTTTAGCCATACAATAAAAATAGAAGGGTGTCCCAAAAATGTAACAGCAAACGGTGATGCAAATATGTGAGGTCCAAGCTACCAATCTGAGCATGAAATTATAATTTCCTTTTAGTATTATTTCAGATCAGATCATATGTAGTTGATTTTAGGAAGGGGGTGTCTTACCCAAGGTCTTAAACAACCCTTAGAAATAGGACGCTAACAGATTTGGGCTAGAGTGCCCGATAGGAAAGTCACACGGAAGCGAAGTAGAAAGAGGGAGGGAGACGCTCTTATTTATTACCGGTGGGCCAGTACCAGGGGTCTGCCGGATTAGCGTCCCCTTGAGACGCACGACGGATATTTAGTGGTTTGTGCGTTCGGTGTCAGTCACGAACGTTTAGAAATATATTCATCGTTATTTTGAGACGTAGGGTTGTGAAAGAAACTGAAAATTGATGTATTTTATTTTTTAATCATTATAGTGCAGACAAATTTATAAACTTCATGTTCTGTATCTTACAACAGAAAAACAATGGTGATATGTAAAGAAAAAGTTCTGCTGCACGCTTTGCTTACTTTGAACTTCTCTCGGTTGTTGTTTTATTTTTAACACGTCTTGTAAAACAAGATCGTGCTTATGTTATCGGTTTGTCCGCCTGTAGACGCCATATCTCTGCAACTATTAGTCCGATTTGAAAAATTCCTTTTGCGTTGGGAAGCTTGAAATATGCGAATCATAATCCTTCATTTCATTTTTTTCGACGTACAATTCCGCCGCTAGAGGGAGTAAATGCAGTTGCTATCGAATTCAAAATACATTTTATTCCACACATTACCTTCTAAACATCCGATTGAAAAACCTCTTTTATCTTTCAATTCCATTTATGTCGAAGAGTATTTTAGGTATAGTCACTTTTTCAAGTTACGCATAGACTTTCCACTAGGGCGCGTAAAATTAAATTGCGTTTTCTCCGATGTCTCTACTTCTGATACTCCGATTTAAAAACCTTTTTCTTCAGAGGATACAGGTTTTGATGAGAAATCTTTTGCATATGATTTGTAATTTCTGGTAGAGAACGGGTTGGTTACCAGGGGGGGAGCGTTAATTTCTGCTTCTAATGCATTTGTCACAACATCTGAGTTTCTAAAATCTTGATTGAAAAAATTCATTCGTGGACCTTTGCCACTCATTGTTGATAAACCTTTTCGTAATATTTTCTTCTTAAAATGTTACATGGTTTCTCCGCCAGAACCGTAGGAGTATGTCTTAATTTTGTCAATATATCTGCTTCTAATGGTCCCATTTGAAAATTTCCTTCTTTATTGGATAGAGTATCCAGTGCGTCACGTTTTTCCTATAATTTCAAACATTTTTCTAGTAGGCTTATGCTAACCACTTCACCACCCAGAACGACCAAGTTTCAATTTTCTGATTAATTTAAATATAACCAACACAGGATTCGCTACTCGAAGCAACCGGCATTCATGTATAGCGAATATGGAGGGTTAGAATTCATTCCCTTGATTCCCCGGAAGCGCAGAATATCAATGAAATAACAATGAAAGAAATACGGGATTACACTGTTGTACAATACAAATTTGGAAGATGTGAATCTGTTTATTGGTGTAAATATAACCTCAATGGTAAGTCAAGTTTTCGGATATTATCTGACTTACCGTTCAGGTCATATTTACACCAATAAATGGATTCACATCTTCCAAATTTGTATTGTACAATAGTGTAATCTCGTATTTCTTTCATTGTTATTTCATGGGTATAATTATGTTTAGTCATGGCGTGAAAGGAGGAGTTCTGGAAGCATTTCGTACTAACTTTTCGTTTTTTAATCGCCTAGCTTAAGAGAAACAAACAAAGGTTTTGCAATATGTAAAGGATATTTTTGTCCAGTTTCAAGCAGATCGACTATGAACATTTTTTTAAACAAAGCTTGGAAATATCAAATTTCATTTTGATTGATTATGGTGTCTAGTGATTTTGCTCCCTATACTTCCAATGGAAAAATTTTCGACCCATTTCTTCAGCGAAGAAAGATTTCCCATACATCAAAGATGGCCCACTGATAAAAATCAACCTGATTAGATGGTAAGCCTTCCCGAACTATATTAAAAATCACTATCTTTATTTCGATGTAGTTATGAAACTTGCCTACAGGTGGCGCTACTCTCCCTTACCACTACATCGAAGTAAAGTTATTGATTTTTGATGTAGTTCAGGAAAGCTTTTGCAATAAACACTGATTGTAGAATCTAAGTTAGGATGTTTTTTTTTATCAGTGGACCAATTTTGATGCACGGAAAATCGTTTTCGCTGAGGAAATAGGGTGATTTGTTTTCCATTGGAAGTATAGGAAGGAAAATCACTAATGTTCACTTTAAACAGTTTTTGTGCTCTTAAAAAAAGAACATCCCGAAGGTACCTGCAATTTTGTTGCATTTAATGGCACCTAAAGAGGAAGCACTCTCGAGATATTTATAGTTTTAAATTCAAATATGTAAAAAGCTGACAATTAAAAATGCGTAACTTTGCCGTATTACCTCGTAACAGAGTTGGGCAGGAATGCGACACAAAGTAATGCAGTAACTGGCAATGGAATTAATCTGTAATGCATTACAATGAAGGGGATATAATCCAATTATTTAATAATGCCATTTAAACGCAATCGAACTATTTGGTAATGAAATTACACAATTTGCAAATAATTATTACATACTAATAGTTTACAGAAATGTACATGTACCAAAAGCTATATCTAGAAAAGTCGGCCATGTAACATAGCAGACAAAGACCGAAGTGTTGTGTAGAATGTTCTTAGACGTTTGTAGAATGTTCCAGAATGATGGGAAGTTGGAGAGCTTTGTGTAAATCAAGAATATTCCAGAATGTTCAGGTCCTGTCGTGAAGTATATATAAAGGAGTCAGTCGCTCGCTAGTCCAGTGTTCGTATCAGACAAGTAATGACAACAACACTTGAGAAGTACGGCAAAAATGTCAAGAGTTCGCAAATTTCTGTAGTATTCTGCAGTGCATCTTGAGTTGCTGAACTATGAGTGTAGTGCTAATATGTGGCTATAGTGGGGTAATTATTTGGCACAGTGAAACGTATGTACTGGACGAGAATACTGTACTGGAGATGGACGAAATGAGTATCTCTAACCGGAATAAACATCCCATTCGTACTTACTTCATATGTATCATTTCGTTCAAATCACTTGCGGCGAAGACGGAGCAACTACTCATGTCATACACGTATAATCTCCAATTCCTATATACAAGCATTTGAGGTTCGATGGGTGGAACAATTGTCAAATAACCTACAGACCGTGTAAGGGTGTACTGGCTGCTGGTTTATTTACGTTGTATTGTTACCCATAAGTTATTGGTTAATTACTAACATATAGTTAACCATTACGATTATAATGGGTCAGTGGCGGAGCCAGAGGCGGGTATGTTGGGGTTTGAACCCCTCCCTTGAGGGGAGACTGAGCACGAATTTAAAGCGATATATACGTTTATACGAGGCTTTCACCACTGAACCAACCCCTAAAATATTTCTGGCTACGCCACTGTAATGGATAACTGCTACATGTCATTAAAATTACCATGTAATTCTAATAATGGCCAGTTCGCCATTACCATGTAATGGTAACGCTAACTTCTTGTTCCCATTATCATTACGCTGTAATGCATTACCGATTAATTCAATTGCGGTTTTGCCCAACTTTAACTCAAAATCCTTGAAATAGTATTACTGTACTTATTAATATTTTTTTCAATAAATACTGTTATGTTAGATTAAAATTAATTTACCGAAGATACTATAAAATTTTTTAATCCCCGTACATTACTTGTAGCCTCCCCTAGAATTTCTCACTAGCTATGGTTGTGATTGGTCATTTAAAGGAGAACTTAAACTCCTGTTTTCCAAGCAGCGCATATGGAGCAACTCAAAACTCATTCCGTTACGTAGAAATGCCGAACTCATGTTTGATGTTTAACATCAATCCAAAAGAGAAAAATGGCTTTCACTTCTCCTGTAGCGTTATATTGACCCAAATGCCGATAACGGATACATGAAAGATTTCCTAACAAATATCGTACACGTGCATGCTAGACACAACTTTGACTAATCGGAGAGCTCGAAAATAGTCGCTGAGCCACTCATCCAAATGGCAGCGCTTTCGTTTTGTAAGCATAGTTGTGAATTCTCTGGAAGAATAAATGACTGTTTTTTGTCTTTTTAAGAATTCACAAAACAAACAAATAAACATAAAGCGAACATATCAGTCTATTTGTGTCATGCAGTGGCGGAGTTCATTGACCAACAAAAAGAAACTATTAAAAACTTAATGGTAGCTTGAAGCGTTGATTTTATATGAAGTGCGATGTGTATCACTCCGCGGGGTTTGCCGTGGCATTTGTTTAGGTTTGAGATCGCGGCCTTTGCGATTTAAACCACGGAATAATAATAATTTTGAGCAGAGGACATAACTAAGAAGCCGCATGAATATAAATACTTGCTTAAAAATGCCATTTAATCGAATGCGACAACAAAGTCTTGCTACATTAAACATACAGTCGGATTCAAGGAAAAGCCACCCCATCCAACAAAAGACGCCATTGGTTAACGAAGTGTCTCCTTCTAAACCCAATCAAATTTATAAAGTGAGTTCAACTGAATATTAGAAACCATACAAACAAACAAACAACGCCATTTGACTTTTTGAAAGTCTGTTAGTATATTACCTGCACAGATATACACGATCTTTTGTATTTCGTTGTGAGTAATGTATTAAAGGGCGGTTCCACGCCAGTGGAGGATCAATGCTAACCTATGTGATCCTCCACTTTGGTGTGTGGAGGATCATGGGGTAGCGGAGGATCACACCTTCCGCCATCTTGGATGATTGCTTGGGGGCTGATAACGGTATGGGGGAGTGCTGTAGGAGGTTGACAGATAAGACTGAAGCGTCTTAACATGACTTCATGAGGTTCTGGAGTTGGTGTTATGGTTAATTTCATATTTCGCAATACTATCTCGGTACGGAGGGTGGATGACGTTACAAATGTTTCATATTTTTTTTTTTTTTTTATCTAACACGTGTGTGGAAACTTTTCTTTCAATCTCTCATCTTGCGAAATTTTCTTTCTATTTCCTTCGGGTAATTTTTAAATTTTGAAAGTTTTCTTTTTCAAAGAATTTGTTTTTCTTCGTGGGTTTTTAATATTCTTTACAGTTCTCCGAAAAATAGATATGAATGTTCTGGTGTCGGACGACACCACTGTTCTGGTGGATGACACCATGTTTCTCCGACCAGCTTCATTTTCCCCTCAGAAATTTTACTGAAAATTTTACAGAGTGCGCGTTTTTGCAAATTTTTCTTGTTTTATTATACCAAACTTTTTCATAGATGATTCTTTATTTTTCCCACTTAAAGAATTTTTATTTAACGACGTTCAGAGACTTGTTTAATGTATGTTAGCGAAGGAATATTCGAAGCTGCTTGTATTCGTAATTCGATCGGGTATTATTTTTTAGCCTATGATTTATTTCTGAATGTAATTTTCGCTCGTGATTCACGCATTTCTTTTATGTCTCCGTATTCTACTAGAGAATTTTATTGATTTATTTTTACTTAAATAGTTCTGTTTTCTTTATTTCATAAATTATTTTCCCCGCTGAGCGAAATTTTTCACATCGGGAAATTTTGTTTTCAGCCTGTGTGTGTGTGTGTGTGTGTGTGTGTTACTCTCACTGTGACAATAAGATGTACAACAGTGATTTTATCGGGCAAACGACTACTTCGGGTCATCAGCAGGAAACTGTATTATTTACAGCCGAGGCCCACCCATTGGAGGGTGCCCTTACGTAGCCACCCATATATTCTTTTTCGGCCTCTTTTCCTGAAAGGATGTTAAGTATATTTTGATCTTTATTTTTTTTAAATTTTAATAGGAGTGTGTAAAAAGTTTTCGAAAGATTTTACCATCATACACCAAACGATGAATTTATTACAATAAGATTGATTATGCTTATTCTATTTTCAGTACACTTCACACCATTTTAGGTTTCAGACATACATATTCACAGATATGACACATACTTGTGATCCACCTATATGCTTTGAGGTTTACGGAGCTGTTAAGCCCACGCCAGTGACCTTTACTGTGGTTTACGGAGCAATTAAGCCCATGCCAGTGACCTTTATTGAGGTTTACGTAGCAAACCTCAATAAAGGTCACTGGCATGGGCTTTTTCCTCCGTAAGGCTGTTGTAAAAATATCGTTCTTCAGGAAGTTGTATGTCTTCAGATTTTTTCTCACAATCAACATAATCATAGGGATAAACACCTTTTCTCAAAAGAATCCCAACCTTATCATCAGGAAAATTTTGGCTCAATGTTCTAAACTTATCCCCTCCTTCCTGTGCCAAATTATTCACAAGTTTTTCTAAAGAAGTGTTTAAAAACTTAAACGAATCTATAAAAATGCAAGTGACCTAATGAGAAAGAAATATACTTTTCAGTATTAGACGGAATGCATCCAATAGCTCTATCCTTAATTTTCCCAATTTCCTGCATAATTAAATGAGAATCATAACCCTGTAGATTATGAAAAACTACAGGGATTTTAGCTGTGTAACGATAATTTAAGTTACAACTATTATGTGCAGCCCCACGATAAACTGAACTCAAGTGACAGTGATCACGTACTTTATCTCCATTTAAAAGTTTATCACAAATATGACAGATGATCGCCTCACTAAATGCAATTTCATCAGCTACTGTCATCTTCAAAGGCTTATCAGTTTTCAAAAGTATTTTTATCTTCTTTTCTTCCTCTAAGAGCGAGTTTAAGAAATGCCCCACAACATTAGGTCCTCGATAAATTACAGGTTTATTAACACACTTTCCATCATAGTCAATAACAGTATAACAATATCCAGAAGGGATATGTTGGGCAAGTGTGTTAATAAAACTTTCCATCATAGTCAATAACAGTATAACAATATCCAGAAGGGATATGTTGGGCAAGTGTGTTAATAAACCTGTAATATATCGAGGACCTAATGTTGTGGGACATTTCTTAAACTCGCTCTTAGAGGAAGAAAAGAAGATAAAAATACTTTTGAAAACTGATAAGCCTTTGAAGATGACAGTAGCTGATGAAATTGCATTTAGTGAGGCGATCATCTGTCATATTTGTGATAAACTTTTAAATGGAGATAAAGTACGTGATCACTGTCACTTGAGTTCAGTTTATCGTGGGGCTGCACATAATAGTTGTAACTTAAATTATCGTTACACAGCTAAAATCCCTGTAGTTTTTCATAATCTACAGGGTTATGATTCTCATTTAATTATGCAGGAAATTGGGAAAATTAAGGATAGAGCTAATGGATGCATTCCGTCTAATACTGAAAAGTATATTTCTTTCTCATTAGGTCACTTGCATTTTTATAGATTCGTTTAAGTTTTTAAACACTTCTTTAGAAAAACTTGTGAATAATTTGGCACAGGAAGGAGGGGATAAGTTTAGGACATTAAGCCAAAATTTTCCTGATGATAAGGTTGGGCTTCTTTGAGAAAAGGTGTTTATCCCTATGATTATGTTGATTGTGAGAAAAAATTTGAAGACATACACCTTCCTGAAGAACGATATTTTTACAACAGTCTTACGGAAGAAAACGTAAGTTCCGGAGATTATGCCCATGCGCAAAAGGTATGGGGTTGTTTTGAAATATGCAATCTTGGTGAATACCATGATTTGTATATGTTAACTGATGTTCTACTCTTAGCAGATGTATTTGAAAATTTCCGTGATTTGGCTTTAAAGTTCTACTGTCTCGATTGTCTGCACATGTATACAGCACCTGGATTAGCTTTTCAAGCCTGTTTAAAAATGACAGGTGTTGAACTTTAACTTCTAACTGATGTTGATATGTATCTTTTTATCGAAAAAGGTATAAGGGGAGGAATGTCGATGATTAGTAACAGATACAGTAAAGCAAATAATAAATATCTTGATGCATATATTCCTTCAGAACCTTCGAAGTATATAATGTACTTTGATGCTAATAACCTTCACAGATATGGAATGAGCCAATATGTAGGTGTTAAAAACTTTAGATGGTTAAGTGATGATGAGGTTCGAAAATTGGACGTTACACATGTCCCTGAGGGAAATGATCTGGGGTATATTTTAGAAGTTGACCTTCATTACCCTAAAGAACTTCATGATTATCATAATGACTACCCCCTAGCACCTGAAAAAATGAATATTAGTTATGATATGTTATCTGACCATTCAAAAGAAATAATGTAATGGAGGAGCTAAATCTTGTTAATAACTCTCAAAATGTGAAACTTGTGAGCAGCTTAAATGATAAAAAGAAATGTGTTTTACATTATAGAAATTTGCAATTATATTTAGAGCTTGGGATGAAATTAGGGAAAATACATAGAGTTCTTGAATTTGTTCAAAGTCCTTGGTTGAGGGAATATATAAATTTCAATACAGAAAAAAGAGCACAGGCGAAAAATGGCTTTGAACGGGATTTTTTTAAGTTGTTAAACAACGCTGTTTTTGGCAAAACCATGGAGAATTTGCGGAAACGGGTTAATGTAAAATTAGTGCAAACCGAAAAGCAATTACTTAAATTAATAGCATCACCATCATTTCATTCATTCACACGATTTAGTGAAGACTTAGTTGCTGTGCACATGAAACATGTAAACCTACATTTGGTGCTCCCAATTTATGTTGGGTTTACAATTTTAGACATCAGCAAAACACTGATGTATGACTTTCATTATAACTGCATCAGATAAATATATGGAGATCATGTTAAACTTTTGTTTACTGATATCGATTCGTTGACATATGAAATTCGTACAGATGATGTTTATAAAGACATGTTGCATGAGCTCGACAAATTTGACACATCTGATTATCCCACCAGCCACTTTCTGTATAACCAAACTAACAAGAAAGTGATTGGAAAGATGAAGGATGAGATGAATGGGAAGCAAATAATGGAATTTGTAGGTTTAAGATCAAAGATGTATAGCTTAAAAAGCGAGTGCGGTGAAAAATTAACCGCTAAAGGTGTTGTAAAAGCTGCTGTTAAGAAAAATCTCAGGCATGAAACATATAAAACTTCTTTATTTCAGAATAAGTTGTTCTTCACCAGCATGCAGCAGATTCAGAGTAAGGGACATAAATTGTATAGTATGAGGATAAAAAAACAAAGTTTATGCCCAGCTGATGATAAAAGATATGTTCTTTCAAACGGATGTGACGCATTAGCCTATGGTCACTATAAAATTGCTAAAAACTCGGCAGATAATTAGGGGAAAACAAAGGAGGTGTGAGGTAAGTACAAAAGATGTTAAGGTAAATATTCTGACTGGCAATTAAAGAAAAGCTGAAAATATTTTAAACTGACCAGAAAATATAAATGTCTGAATTCTTGGTGTCGTACGAAGTTTTCCGTATTTTGCCGTTATATGTGATGCGTGAATTGATAATAGGATTTGACTGTATGCTTGCATGTTGAAATTTTTATGTATATATGTATTTTAATGTAACATTATGACTTAATTATTTGTGAATCTAGAGAGCGAATGTGTGTATGATGGAGGGTCACTGGCGTGGCTTAATTGCTCCGTAAACCTCAATAAAGGTCACTGGCGTGGGCTTAATTGTTCCGTAAACCTCAATAAAGGTCACTGGCGTGGGCTCAATTGCTCCGTAAACCACAGTAAAGGTCACTGGCGTGGGCTTAACTGCTCCGTAAACCTCAAAGCATATAGGTGGATCACAAGTATGTGTCATATCTGTGAATATGTATATCTGAAACCTAAAATGGTGTGAAGTGTACTGAAAATAGAAGAAGCATAATCAATCTTATTGTAATAAATTCATCGTTTGGTGTATGATGGTAAAATCTTTCGAAAACTTTTTACACACTCCTATTAAAATTAAAAAAAAATAAAGATCAAAATATACTTAACATCCTTTCAGGAAAAGAAGCCGAAAAAGAATATATGGGTGGCTACGTAAGGGCACCCTCCAATGGGTGGGCCTCGGCTGTAAATAATACAGTTTCCTGCTGATGACCCGAAGTAGTCGTTTGCCCGATAAAATCACTGTTGTACATCTTGTTGTCACAGTGAGAGTAACACACACACACACACACACACAGGCTGAAAAGAAAATTCCCCGATGTGAAAAATTTCACTCAGCGGGGAAAATAATTTATGAAATAAAGAAAACAGAACTATTTAAGTAAAAATAAATCAATAAAATTCTCTAGTAGAATACGGAGACATAAAAGAAATGCGTGAATCACGAGCGAAAATTACATTCAGAAATAAATCATAGGCTAAAAAATAATACCCGATCGAATTACGAATACAAGCAGCTTCGAATATTCCTTCGCTAACATACATTAAACAAGTCTCCGAACGTCGTTAAATAAAAATTCTTTAAGTGGGAAAAATAAAGAATCATATATGAAAAAGTTTGGTATAATAAAACAAGAAAAATTTGCAAAAACGCGCACTCAGTAAAATTTTCAGTAAAATTTCTGAGGGGAAAATGAAGCTGGTTGGAGAAACATGGTGTCATTCTCCAGAACAGTGGTGTCGTCCGACACCAGAACATTCATATCTATTTTTCGGAGAACTGTAAAGAATATTAAAAACCCATGAAGAAAAACAAATTCTTTGAAAAAGAAATCATTCAAAATTTAAAAATCACCCGAAGGAAATAGAAAGAAAATTTCGCAAGATGAGAGATTGAAAGAAAAGTTTCCACACACGTGTTAGATAAAAAAAAAAAAAAATATGAAACATTTGTAACGTCATCCACCCTCCGTACCGAGATAGTATTGCGAAATACGAAATTAACCATAACACCAACTCCAGAACCTCATGAAGTCATGTTAAGACGATTCAGTCTTATCTGTCAACCTCCTACAGCACTCCCCCATACCGTTATCAGCCCCCAAGCAATCATCCAAGATGGCGGAAGGTCTGATCCTCCGCTACCCCATGATCCTCCACTCACCAAAGTGGAGGATCCCATAGGTTAGCATTGATCCTCCACTGGCGTAGAACCGCCCTTTTATGTTGTGGAACTATATGGCGTAATGGCTCACGGAGAGTCACAACGGTGAATGTAAACAAGTCGGCATCTCCCACCTCGGATGTAGAGCCATTTTCAGAAAACCAGGTTTGTTGTTTGCTTTTTGAAAAAAAAACGTAGTCGCCCAGAAGAATGATACCTATAAAGTCATAAAACTGTGGGCCGTATCTATTAAATCCAAAAAGCAAACCTTTATGCAAAACAGAAGCCGGCCCGGTGGCGCAGTGGTCTAAGCGATGGCCTCTGATCATTCGTCCGAACGGGGTCCGGGTTTGAATCCCGGTTAGGCATGGATGTTGTGTTTGTCTTACGGCACTGGCTCTCTCCCTTCCCTGGAACCAGTGACCCTAAATTAGGGACGGGCGACTGCTTATAGCCCATTGAGTTGCTCACGGTGGTCGTTAAACCTCCAACCAAAAAAAAAAAAAAACTAAGGAAAACTATCTTACTGGAACATTTTCTGAAAGTAGAATGTTAAAAATCGAGCAGGAAAAACGCTCTCTTTTTGATGTCACTTGTTATTGGTTAATTTAGGGTGATTATTATTAATCGTTTGGATTTTTAAGCTTTTAAACCTTTACATTCACATGGACTTTAAATTTTGCAAATATAATTTCTTGTGGACTACCAGGATCAACATTATATTTGGTAACGGCAGTGGACATACACTATATGGACAAAATTCACGAGACACCTAGAAGAGAAACACAACATATCCTTTATCAACATACATTAGTACGGTATCAGTCCACCTTTGGCTTTAATGCAGGCCCTGGCCTTTCGAGACATGCTTTCGACAAGATTTTGGAACACAACGATAGGTATGCGCTTCCATTCAGTACATAATACTGCCGCTAATTGGTTCTCAGTAGCAGGCCTCTATTCCAAACTTCTTATGCGGCGCTCTAATTCATCCCATAAGTGCTCTGTGGGATTAAGATCAGTGCTCTGTGCTGGCCAGTCCACACACGATACGGGATTACACGCCGTAACAGTCCTTGCTTTATGGCTCGGTGCATTATCCTGGTGGTACCAACAAGGCTCGGTTCCATAGTATTGCCACAGAGTTGGTACGGTATAATTGTTCAGAATATAGAGGTAGACATGCTGGTTAACAGGTTTGTCCACGATAACCAATGGGTCGAGACCATAACACGAAAAATACCTCCACACGAGTACACTGACATCTCCAAACTTGACGGTAGGAACAGTACACTGTGGTAAATAGCGTTCAACCCAACTGCCGCCATACCCACACACGGCCATCAGACTGATGGATCGTGTATCTGGATTCATCAGTCCATAGGACCCGTTTCCATTGATCTACGGTCCACGATAAATGTTCTTTACACCATGCTAAACGACGAGTAACATTCCGAGTGGAGATGAAAGGCTTATGAGCAGCCGCACGACCACAATAACCCATGGAATGAAGTTCTCTGCGAATGGTACGTGTACATACCGAGGTTCTAGCATTTTTACTCCCCTGGACACTGAGGTCTTGTGCAGTACTCCATCGATAAGCTGTAACGACTCTCCTGAGGCTTCGACGTTCTCTGTCACTGATTTTCTTTGGCCTGCCGGTACTTTTGCTGCTTCAGGCACGCCATGTGTCTTCCACCACTTATTCAGTACATCCAAAACAGTTGACTTGGGTATGTTTAAACGCTTCTTTGTTTCTCTTATGGACAACCCACTAATATAACACTCAACAATCTTTCCTTTCTCAAAGTCAGTTCTCACCCGCCGCGATATTTTCACTCAACCTCACAGTGCGATATGATCGCGATCAGCTGCAGGCTAGTTTATATAGCCTTTGCAGCTGTACTGCGCATCTTAACAACGCAGCGGATCCGTGCCTGTGCTTTTGAAGGAGTGCCCGGTGACTTTTGTCAATGTAGTGTATATTTCTTCATTCGAACGCTTTTCATTTATTGTGTTGTTCTTAATATTATATATTTGCTTTTGACACAGGAAATAAAAGATCTCTGATAAATATGTTGATCTATGAAGTTTGAAATTCCAAGTATTTGAAAATATTTTTCATCGCATTCGTTCTTTACTTTTCTAGCTAAAGTGTAATCCGTACAAGGGATGACTCCGTCCTGTGATCCTTTGCTTCCTTTCCTGCAAGACGTGTTGTCGGCGGCCAATAGCCGCTCGTGTCCGAAATGGCTCAACGTAAAGAGTTATCTGAGAAACTTGATTGTCCTTAAATAAGCCTGTGTTGTTGTTTGAACGAATACCTGCCACTAGTTACACCCTGCTCTGGCATTACCACGAAACTACTTAAGAGTTTCTTTGCCAGGTTGGGATGACGGAGCTGCTGTATGCAGACGTACTACCATTCGCATACTCCGAGTCAACCTAAGAATATACCACTATGAAGGGTACGAAACAGCTACCTCCGCTACGAGAAATAGTCCCTGGCGTTTAGAGCGAAAAGCAGCAGAATTATTGCTTAGAATCCATTTTTGTTTGCTCAAGTTTATCTGATAAAAGTGCTATCTAAAAAAAAAATAATCCAGAAGTTAGAGCTCTTTTAGAAATAAATTTGTTGTGAGAAGTTGCTGAATCAAGAGCTTCGCACTTTCGGCTATTTCTGCCCACTTGGGATACAACTCGGACAGGAGGAAGGGGTGGAAGACCTCTCCCAACATTAACAACATAGAGGCAATAAATTACCATCGGGGAAACTCGGAGGGTGCGTTACTTAAACAGGCAGTAGGGAAAGCAGTTTGGTCTCCACCAGACCCCCACTGCTTGTCAGATGTGTGGCTGGGTAGGGGGATCAAGAACAAAACGGTAGAAGAGCACATTAACGCGGATGGTTACCGTTTTTGCGTTCCACGGCGAGTTGTGATAAGGCTCTCTCTCCCTTTACCAATACACTTTTAGGGTGAATTGGAGTATAAATTGGGGTTCCGAAGACCACGTTTTATACTACTTGGCTAGGGAGGTGGGCTAAACTTCCAACTGCGGCCCGATAACGCACAGCAATTTTTAAAGCATAAACTCACAACTATCATCCCTCTTTTACAACATTTTTTTGTTTTTTAAGGAAAAGACTTTTTCTGATTTTTAAGCATTTTTTAAAACTTTAAGGAAAGGAACGAGCTGCTTACTGTGTCCTCAGCGTTAACCACATAGGAAAGTTCTGGTCCCATGACCTGCTGCCATGGTGACGCAGCTATTTTTCGCACTCTCTTTTCATTGGGAGAAAGGACAGCCTACAATCAAACTGGTAATGACGCAATGCTTAATGACGTAGCGACGCTTTTAAATTTCGGCGTTTTCTACCGGCATACGTGAATACCTATGTAAATATAGGCTTTCGCCTCGTATATAAAATGCAGAGAGAAAATTCGAGTGTGTTCGTCCGCGAATTGTTCGACCACTTCTAAATGACCTAGACCACTTCTAAAACCCCCAGTACGACTAATTGTTCGACCACTTCTAAACCCCCAGTACGATTAATTGTTCGACCACTTCTAAAAACCCCAGTACGATTATGGCAAGCCGACGTCAATTATCGGAGTTTGAACGAGGCATGGTAGTGGGAGCCAGACGGGTGGGACATTCAATTTGCGAAGTTGTGCGAACATTAAAAATTTTTTGATCCACGGTGTCACGTGTGTACCGAGAATACTTAAAGGAAGGCATTACCACTTACCGTGGACAGCGCAGTGGCTGACCACGAGTGCTGAATGACCGTGAGTAGTGGCGTCTGACCGGGATTGTCCATGCTAACAGACAAGCGACACTGGCTCAAATAACATTCACATTCAACGCAGGAGATACCAGAAAGATACCCATCAGGTCAGTGCAGCGTAGTTTAGCGTCCACGGGGTATGGGAGCAGAAGACCCACCAGAGTGCCCTTGTTAACACCACAACATCGGACACAACGCCTCACCTGGGCTCGTGAACACGGTAATTGTATCCTGGAAGACTGGCAACATGTGGCGTGGTCCGATGAGTCACGCTACCAGTTGTTACGAGCTGATGGTAGGGTTCGGGTGTGGCGCAGACCCCATCAGGCCATGGACCCAAGCTTTCATCAAGGCACTGTGAAAGCTGGTGATGATTCCATACCTGTGTGGGTGTCTTTACGTGGCACGGTTTGGTTCCTCTGGTCCTCGTAAACACTTCATTAACCGACAATCGCTTTGTTGCTATGCTGGGTGACCGTTTGCAGGCCTTCATGTACCCCAACGACGTTGGGATTTTCCAGGCTGACAATGTACCATGACATCGGGCCCAAGTTGTCCAAAATTAGTTCGCAGAGCACTCTGGACAGTTCTGACGGATGGTGTGGCCACCACGTTCGCCCGATATGAACCTAATAGAACACTTATGGGACGTGGTGGAAAGGTTCATTCGCACCAAAATCCTGCATCTACAAATACCTGGGAACTGTGGCCGGCTATTCAGATGGCATGGCTCAACATCTCTCCATAAGTCTTCCGGCAACTTGTGGAATCGATGCCACGTCGAGTTGCTGCACTTCACCGGGATAGAGGAGGTCCTACACGATACTAGGTACGTATCCCATGACTTTTGGCACTACAGTGTATAACATACCACCGGGATAGCGCAGCTATGTGCAGTGTGGGAAGCAGACGTTTGTGACGGGTGTTCGAATCCTGGTCCTGCCGTTCAATCTGGTCTTCGTTTTTTCCGGGGTTTTCCGCAGACTTCCTGGGCTTGGGGGACGCGAATGCGTTGATGGTTCCCCATCAAGTCGGCCCCGGACGCCCTTTGTCCCTGGTCCTCGAACTGTTAAGTGGAAGGCAACGGGAACCCACCACTGAGTGCATTCTTTTCCCAGGATATTTGTCACCATGTCCGTGCGCGGTTCCTGATGATGAATTGCCTTCCTCCCTGTCTAGGGACATGGCACTTCTAGAAGAAGAAGAAGTATACAACATATGTATAAATGCACTGCATATTGCAGTACCACTCTAACCACTCTATCATATATTATGTTAAAGAAATAAATAAAAAATTCAGGTCTTACCCCCTAAATTTTTCCTTACCATAATGTACACTGAAGTGCCAGAAAAACTGGTACAGACGAGCCTATGCAAAATACATACATAGCAATGTCACCTATGCGCGTACTCGGTTGCGTCCGCCAGTGCGTATATAAAGCAATAGACATCCTTGCCAGCTGTCAGAGCTGTTTTCGGCTTGAGAATGACAAGTAATAACGATTTAAGCGATTTTCAACGCGGTGTCATAGTTGGCGCTCGTGAGATGGGCCATAGTATTTCGGAGGTAGAAACGAAGTTCGGATTTTCACGGACGGCTATTGCAAGGGTGTACCGTGATTACAAGAATTCCGGCAAAACCTCCAACCTACGATACCAGTGTGGCCGTAAAAAGACATTGGGTGAACGTGACCATCGTCGGCCGTCAAGAATCGTTTCACGCGATAGGCGTGCAACACTCTCGCAGGTACCATCGGAATTCAATGTTGGAGCCTCAACATGCATCAGCGTCCGGACTGTGCAGCGTACCCTGCACGATATGGGTTCTGGGAGCCGACGCCCAACTCGAGTCCCCTTGATGGGTGCACGACACAGAGCTATGCACCTTGCTTGGGCACGGCACCACCGCCACTGGACACTTGATGACTGGAAGCAAGTAGCCTGGTCTGACGAGTCGCGTTTCCAACTGTATCGGGCAGATGGAAGGATTCGTGTTTGGCGTAAACCCCATGAAGCCATGGATCCCGCCTGTCAACAGGGAACTGTGCCGGCTGGTGGGAGGTCCGTAATGGTATGGGGTGTGATTAGCTGGACTTCACTAGGACACCTGGTACGTCTCCAAACGTCTGTGGTCGGTCAACGCTATGTGCGCATCCTTTCTGACGAGGTACACCCGTTCATGCTGATGGGTTGGGCCTGTTCCAACAGGACAATGCACCTCCACACAAGTTTCGGGACCCCACATTATGGTTAGAGGAGCATTCATCTGAGTTTGGGGTGTTGCCATCCCACCTAAGTCTCCAGATCTGAACGTGATAGAACACATTTGTGATGCCATGCAACGCGCTATCGAACACAGGAATCCGTGTTCGATAGTCGGAATACACCTGAATTGTGGAACGCTCTGCAGGAAGTATGTGTGCATTGCCTACAGCATATTTCCAGAAGCTAGTGGAGTCTATGCCCCGTCGTATTTCTGCAGTCCTGCGCTCCCGTGGGGGACCTACCAAGTATTAGACGGGTGCACTAGTTTTTCTGGCACTTCAGTGTGTACAAATGTGAAAAATTTCATCCCATTTCAGTGAAGCTTTGAGGTTTCACAGTACCGTTAAATTTTAACAACGTGTTCATTATCGCTGTGAATATTATATCATTCGACAGCATTGAAGGTCCTGTGTAGGGATATGGCAGCTCTCCATTTCAGCAATGCTACACAATTACCATTTCAGCAATGCTACACATTTGCCATTTCAGCAATGCTACACATTTGCCATTTCAGCAATGCTACACATTTGCCATTTCAGCAATGCTACACATTTGCCATTTCAGCAATGCTACACAATTACCATTTCAGCAAAACGCCTTGCGTAGACTAAGGAGTGCACATAGTTTTCCTGATAGTTTTCAAAATGCTTTTACTCCCCCCCCCCCCGTGGCTACCGTGTGCCTGATATTTTTGGACGGATAAAACCACATAAAGATGGGTACCCGCACTTCGCCCACTGGTATCATGCTATGTTAGCCCTACCAGGCCATTGCAGAAAGCTTTAGCTTTATATTTGTCCAAATTGGTAGTGGATTCGTCTCACTCCATTCGGAGCTTCACTAGGGCAATTGAAAGGCTTAAAATGTTTCAGCCACACGGTAAGCCTTTTATTTTGGCGTCCCTTGATGTAGTTTCCTTGTACCCTAACGTACCTGTGGAATCCGCCTATCAAATTATTGAGGCTTTTCTCGCTGATTCTTGTGTCCCTCCTAATGAAATTGCGGCAATTATGAACGCTCTTCGGCTTGTCATGCAACGTTCATATTTTAAATTATAATGAATTAGCTTTATTTTGCTTTCCGCTAAGCTAATTATAATGAATAAGCTCTTCCTACCAGCTAGCTAATGATAATAATGAAGCTTTCCTACTGAGCTTAAGTATAATGCTTCTGCTACTGAATGATATACTTGTACTAAGCTTCAAATAGTGAATTCAAATGGTTGTTGTTACTAGTTAATTAAGAACATGAATAAAGTCTTAACGCTGGTTGTTAATGGTAATAAACTAATGATATAAACCTAACAGCCAGACAGAGGTCTGACAAAAACTATGAATTGAGAAAGACGTACTTACTACAAGCTTTTTTATTCGGTACGCTTGATCATCCAAAGTACACACACACAACTTGTTTCACAATAATGAAGAATCACTAATCACATAGAACGAAACTCTCTCCTCTAGTATAACAACAAACGATCTCCCTATAACAACAAAAGCTCTCCTTATAACAACAAAATCTCTCCTGGCTATCGATGAACGCGCCTATATATACTAGCTACCACCACGTCATGACTTACACTCATTGCCAGATCTCATTCAACGGGTGAAATAATATTTCGTTCAGTAAGAAGATAATTTACATAGAAAAATAAAATAACCAGAGATAGTAAAATCAAAAGGAAAGTGAATATAGAGTATACGTTACAAAATTTCAAGGGTGTATTTATCAACAGTTGGAGGGCTCACCTATGGGCTCTCCACTGTCTTGTATCCTTGCGGAAATTGTTATGCAATTTATTGAAAATAAGGTTCTATTGGAATTCTCTTACACCCCCAGCTTATATTTAAGGTATGTCGACGATATCCTGGTCATTTGGCCTCATGCACAGGACTTACTGATATAATGATTTCTGGCATGTTGAAAGTGTATCATAATCAATGCATTGCATGATTTTACTAACTTGTTTTAAAGAGTGTATTAGGCCATTAGTCATAATGTTTTGGCTCTTCGATGTATGTTGCTGTGAGCTATTTATGTGACGAGGAACATCAAACTGACATCTCAGTATATATTTATTTGGACTTCTCGTTGGCCATTCTTTACTTTAAACAAACAACCTTTCAGACTTTTTAGCACCCTTTCAATCATATATGTAATACCTCTTCACACAACAAAATTAGTTCATGCTGTTTTCGCGCATATTTTATCCTGTTTGGTTTAAAACGTTGACGTCTATACTGCTGTTTTTTAAACTTGACGAAACACTCAAAGCAGTACATTTCCACAGTTTGATGTTTTAATTTTTATTAATACACTTGTTTTGGTGTCAGTCTGGTGTTTCCAATGTAGATTTGCTATGATTTCACATTCACGTTCTAATCATGAATTACGCCATAAAATAATTTTAATAAACAGAAGTTTTCTTCATCATTTTTCCATAGGATCACCAAATAATAACACCAAGCCATCTGCGGACTGCTACGGCAATGCTGCTTTTACGACTCTGAACATCCCTGTTTATGCCACCGTAAAAGGGGTGAGTATGACAGCCAATTATACTAGTCAAATAAGAGTATTTTTGTGGTCTGGAAACGCTGACTGCTTTGTTGTAGTGTTAATGGAAGTACTCAATCAAAAAGAACTAAAATATTCGGTTATTACTCATTTAATTGTACATCTTCTTCAGATACCATGTCCAAACAAGGTCGTAAGCTATTCATCACGTGTAGAGTTTTGTAAATCGCAGGGCATGCTAAAAACACAATAGGAAAAAAACCTCGCAAGGGCGCTTATGCACACATTTTCTTTAAGTGAATAAGAAAATAAATAACAATGTAATATTAAGAAAAACAACGTTATTTCACAAGTGTAACCAACGTTTAGTAAGTTCCAGGACTGACCGCATAACTGACGTAACAGTAGTGGGATAAAGATATCACGTGTATGCCAGAAGACAACGGTCCTTGGCCAATCAGCGAACAGCTGGAAACCGGTTTATACCAGTACCAACAGGCAGCAGACGGGCATTAAGGGAGTCATAGCAAGCGTTCCCGATTTTAGCCATAGAAGAGCAGAGAGTAAACATCTATTTTTGTTGGACATTTGGTAAATCAGATACTGAAAATTACAGAATGTTAAAATAAGTATATGGAGACAGAAATTATCCCACAGAAGAGTTAGCCAAGGACTGCTGTCTTCTGGCATAAACTTGATATTTTATTCCACATTAGTTGCTCAGTCAGTCCTGGAGCTTATTGGACGTAGGTTATACACTGAGTGGCCACTTTATTATGACCACCTGACAGTTTTAAGCAAATAAGCTATAGCTGCACGCTGTTGCCGCCAGAGGGCGAGGATAGTATAAAAAGAGAAAGCTTAGTGCTTGCGACAGTAGTAGAAGTGATTTTTGGGTGCCGAGATGGGTAAAAACTGCGATTTGACGGACTTTCAACGTGGGATGATTGTAGGAGCTCGGAGCCATGGAGCGAGTATCACCGAAACCGCCGCATTCGTGAATTTTCCAGAACAGCTGTTGTTAAAGTGTTTAAAGACTGGACTGTCAGTCAAAAAACTGGGTCTCTACGTGCAACGTGTAATCGTCATCGACTAGTGACTGCTCGGGCGGAACGGATAATGTCCAGACTGGTAACAGACAACAGAAGGGCAACAGTGCAGCAAATTACAGACCATCTTAATCAAGGATCCCCTCAAATGATCTCTGCACGCACTGTTTGCCGTACACTGCATCGGATGGGATATGGCAGCCGAAGGCCTGTTCGAACACCTTTGCTGTCTGCAGTTAACAAGAGAAAGGGTCTCCAGTTCGCACAGGAGCACAAGGATTGGGCAGTCGATAATTGGAAAGAAATTATGTGGTCCGATGAATCACGTTTTCACTTGCACCATACCGATGGCCGAGTGAGAATTTGGCGGAAACAGCACGAAAGCATGGACCCCAAATGCATTGCTACAACCCTTCAAGCTTGTGGAGGCAACGTTATGGTTTGGGGAATGTTTTCCTGGCAGGCTTTGGGCCATTTAATTCGTGTTGATCAATGTCTGACTGGCACATCATATCTAAACATCGTTGCGGACCAAGTGCATCCTATCATATGTAAACATCGTTGAGGACCAAGTGCATCCTATCATATCTAAACATCGTTGCGGACCAAGTGCATCCTGTCATGTGGATGGTTTATCTCAATGGCGATGGCTTCTTTCAACAAGATAATGCGTCCTGCCATAGTGCTCGTATCGTACAGGATTGGTTTCAGGAACATGCCGGTGAGTTTACTTTAGTTAGGTGGCCCCCACAATATCCAGATCTCAACCCCATTTAGAATTTGTGGGATGAAGTTGAACGAGCCATCAGACAGCTGGATCCACAACCCTGCAATCTCACACTGCTCGAAAGTGATATTCATCAAGCATGGTCTCAGATTCCACAAACCGCCGCCCCGGTGGCGCAGTGGTCTAAGCGATGGCCTCTGATCATTCGTCCTAAAGGGGTCCGGGTTCAAATCCCGGTGAGGCATGGATGTTGTGTTTGTCTTATGGCACTGGCTCTCTCCTTTCCCTGGAGCCAGTGACCCTAAATTAGGGACGGGCGACTGCTTATAGCCCATTGAGTTGCTCACAGTGGTCGTTAAACCTCCAATAAAAAAAAAAAAAAAGATTCCACAAACCACCTATCAACATCTCGTGGAGTCCATGAAACGAAGAATCGACGCAGTATTAAAGGCAAAAGGTGGCCCAACGAAGTACTGAGGGGGTGGTCATAATAAAGTGACCACTCAGTGTATTGTCATGGCGAAAATTTTAACCTCTGGTGAATTTCAGAGAGACCTGATCAATCTTTCTGTTGGTTTATCAGAGATTAATTAATGCAAAAATTTTCTTCCATGACATACGTTAGAAGAAAATTCCTGGTTGAAAGGCAGGGGAATTCATGCGCAAAATTCGCTTGTCTTAATCACAACCAGGAAAACAAAATTTCATGTTGGTGAAAAAAAAAAAAAAAAAAAAAAAGAATAATATTTGATTTAACTGACTTTGGGGTTTTGAAAATAATAATTTTATCTGTTCTTTTATCGCGATAGGAAAAGGCGAGTAGGTGTGCAGCTCAGAGAATCAAAATTAATTTTAGTTTAACATCACGGAACGAGAGAAAAAGAAAATTAAAACTAGTGATTTTCTGCAAAGCAAGAATTCGCCATTTTTTGCGTTCCTGTTTCCAAGCGAGAAGTCGCCCAAAAGTGTAACATCTTTTCGTCTTTTGGGGTAAGGAATTCAGCAACGAAATCTATTTTTAGACCCCAGGGTCAAGAAGAGCTTGGTCTACACGTGTGAAGGTCAGAGGTCACTCGAGGCTTGGGAGTGAAAAGTCCGTTGGGAAGCCGTGAGTTGCTAGGCTGAAGTTTCGACCAATGAGAGGGGTCAGCGGTTTTCAAGCACCCCAGAGTTTTTATCCGTTGAGAGTCACTTTTGTTCTGGTACTTCTGGCTGGCAGTCAGAGAAAGAGAGGACGGCGGAGTTTTTTCCTCCTCGCCTTTTGGCGGGAGAGAACCACAGAAAAAAAAAATTTCTTCTTGATTTTGTTTTGCTGACCACCAGTCCACCACAAAGGGACACTCTGGATCTGGGCTGCCTATTGAAAATTTAGACGATGTAGAACGCAGTTAAAGCGGCATTCCGCCGGCCGGGAACCTCGCCCTGAGGAACAAAATGGCGGCAGGCTGGGACAATGTCGCTAAGGAAAAGAAGGGGGACATGCCTTCTCCCTTATGGAAATTCCTGAAAGAATGGGCCCAGCCTCTACAGCTTCACCCTCGGCTGATACTCCGAAAAGGAAGGCCTGCTTCAAAGGCCGAAGGAAAGAAGAGAAAAAAATATATATAAATAAATAAAAAAGGTTCCATCTCATCCCGAAGTTTCGAAAATGGTTACCTCGGCTATTAACCGTTTAAGGAAGGGAACTGGGAGGAAGAAAAGAAATACTAACGAGACTGTGGTTGTGCCTGGACTGTAAACTATGGTGAAAAAGAAAAAGAAGAAAAAAAAAAAGAACGCCAGCTCGAAGGTAATGTTTTAGTTCATATCTTTCTGTATTGATATATAACATCCCACGCAGGGTACCTAAACTTCGAGCTGAGCATAAGAAACAAAAAGAAAAAGAGCAAGTTTTTTTTTGCCTCTGATTGTGGCTGTGTTGTCGTTCAGCTTTCAAAATTAAAATGTATTAGTTACTCAGGTACGAATTCAGAAAAAAAGAAAAAAAAAAGAGAGGGAGTTGAAAATGCTTTCATTTATGTTTTTTTCTTGTGCTGTCATGTCTGGTATTTTAGCAACTTCCCAGGCCAGTAAATTTTGATGTATCGGAAAAATTTAGTTTAATAGTTGGGCACAGTGAATTTTGGTGCATCGATAATAGTTTAGTTGGGCATGTGATAATTGAAAAGCAGTGTTATTGTGATGTCGTGGGTGATAAAATAATTGTAAACATTTTTTTCTCTAGCCCTTTTTACAGCGTTGAGTTATTTTTTTTTGAGTGAAGATAAATTATGGGATGATTTATATTGGAATTTTGGGAACATATTATAGTGTGATGAAATTGGAAACCTAAAGTGCTGTTTACATTCTTGGAGTGTTGAGTGTCGAAATTGAGATGGTAGGAGTGTTAATTGAGGACCAGTATTTTACATGCTCCAGATGAGTGTTAATCTCCCATTGGAAAGGGGTGATCTTAGGGCAAGCAGGGAACTTGTCCTAGGGCAGAGGGCTCTGAGTAGGGAATTTTCACCAGGATGCGATGTGTGCGGAATAGAGGTTAAAGCATTTTTTTGTTCTCAAGTTTAGTATTTCACAAAAAGAATGAACATCATGGGTTGAGAAGACACACTTTTGCTCACCAGTTCCAGTATTAATTGTTCTTTTCTTTGGCCTAAATTTTCTTGTTTTTACTATAAGGTTAAAAGTCTAAATGTAATTTTAATTTTCAATAAGGTGAAAATATTTAGTGGGTTATGTAAATGGTCAGTGTTATTGTCTGAAGTGGACCTGCGCATTGCCATGGTGCAGAGGAATTTCCTTGCTAGTGATTTTTCCTGGGATATATGTGGAGAGAGATAAGTGAATTTTCCTGGGATATATGTGGATACTGTGATTTAGGATTTCTTGGGATATAGAGAGATAAGTGAATTTTCCTGGGATATATGTGGATACTGTGATTTAGGATTTCTTGGGATATAGAGAGATAAGTGAATTTTCCTGGGATATATGTGGATATTGTGATTTAGAATTTCTTGGGATATATACAGAGATAAGTGAATTTTTCCTGGGATATAGTTGTGTTAGTTCTGGGCCAGATGTGCCTGGAGTATTTGGGGTTGAAGTACGACAGGCTCTTGCAGGCGTGGTTGATCAAGGTGGGATCATGCATTGGTTCGAAAAGGGGGAGATACTTGAAGACGTGGTTTTGGGGGAAAACTTGTCTTCAAACCCCGTAGTTTCGCTGCTCACGGAGATATGTACTGCCAGCGAGGGTCGGTCGAGCGTTGCTTCAAGAAATGTGGTGAGATCATGTTAGAGGAAATTCTGTGCCTGATGATGATGTGTCACACTTGAGGATTTTTTCCTTTCCCTTTGCATAGGCTGAAAGTGGATTCACGACCCAATTTCACGCCTTCAGCCTGACTTGGTATTTTCTTCCTGTGTTGGTTCTCAAAACCCAGGGTAGTGTCTGAACTGAGAGTATTTGCCTCACCGCTACCTCAGTAATTCACTGCAGGTGTTAAATTCAAGTTTGTTTGGTGATTTAAAGTATCTAAATTTATTGGTTTATGATTTGCTGTAGTGCTAGGGATGTAAATTCTAAATTCTGGTTGTTGGTGTTAGTGAACTTGATATTTAGTTTGGAAATTTAGTTAATTGGTATTTTGAGCTTTTGTTTACAGTATAGAGTTATTAAGTATCCTGAGCTATTATGTGAAGTGCAGAGTGAGGTGATTTTTATGAGCAAGCTAGTGCAAGAAGATTGTTTGAATTTCTGAATTATGTTGATGTTATGAATAGTGATAATTTTTAAGATTAGTTAGTGAGGTTTCTTTATAAGTGAAGTAGGTTCATTCAGGATAGTTCTATGGGTTATGTAATGTTAATTAAGGCTTGTGCTCAGTGTAAATTCTGTTTTGAGGATAATTTACTTGGTTTGTTTACTTGCTGATAGTAGATTTGTTAAAGTATAATTTGTGGCTCTTAAAATAACTGTAAATTTAATTGAAGTCTTTGAATCTGGTCTGGGAGATTGCGGAGTTTGTTAAGAGTGTTTAAATTTAAATCAATAAGTGTAAAATTGTAAATTGGTCATTGAGCTAACTGGGTGAGAGAGAAGAGAGTACGTTTCAAAAGAACAGAATTTGTCCACCTTTTAGAATTAAAAATAATCCAGTATATTTTTTTTGTAAGCTATGTGAATCATGGTATAATTTTGGATGCATGCCTAGTGTTCAAACCAACTGTGTTGAAATATGTAAAGTTGTGCTGTTCATAGGGCCAGTGGCCAAATAGAAATGGAAAGAAAATTGAGATTCTGTTTTTATACTGCTGTGTTTAAGCAAACAAGAAAAAAGGAAATACCATCTGTTTGTCCACTAAATTAACTTATTAAGTTTTTAAAGAAAAATAATAAATACAGGCAGTAGCCTTTCAAAAAAAGTTCAAAATGAGTGCAGTGTGAGAAATTTTTGTGTGCTGTTGTCTTCCATGACTTGGTCCCATGTACTCCCCCTTAGCTTGACTAAGGCTATCGATCCGAATCCTGGTTTTCTAAGGTATTTCATAACTGCAATTTTTGTCCTATCCATTTTAATTGACTTTCACCGCCTCCACAAGTTGTTATTGAACGAGTACATTTTATCGTATGACTTATAGTGACACATTTTCATACACATGCAACAATATCCACTTATTTTTGCACTTTCAGGTGACTCAACTCTGCTTGAACACAAACAACGCAAACTTTCCAATAACTTCTTGTGGAATGTAAATTTTCAGATGCATTTTTGTTTAGGATGTTCATGGCCTTTTCTAGTACCTAGAAAATATTTTGTTTCGAAATGCATCCACCCATCTCCCAAATTTAAAATTTTTCTATAATTTCCATATGAATTATAATACTAGCATAAATATAACGCCTTTGAATAAATAACAATCAATTCAATATAATCAATATACTCAAAATAAATTTAAATTATTTTTTTTTTTTTCACCAAAACATTTGGTGCCGTGACCATAGGATACATGCCTTGTCATGGAATTCAACCTGTACTGCACAGTAGTTACGAAAAATCTTGAGTCTGGTTTCATATGTGAATTATTTTCTCGTAGTGATAAGTTCTGGTAGTCTCTCTCTCTCAGTGACCAAAGTAGCGAAAGTGCATATTTTTTTATTTTAGCTGAATTTCTGTGTATAAGTATTATAATATTTCAGTAGCAGTGTTTGTAATAATTGAATAATTTTGGGCTTAACATAAAAGCCAGTTAGGGCTTGACACACATAAAAAGATTTTTTTTTTTTTGTTGGTGTAATATTTTCAGTGATATATGAGTAATTTCAGTAATTTTGTGCTTGACACACATACAATTTTTTTGGGTGTTTACCTACATGAGTTTTCACACAAATAATTTCTCAAGCGTACCTGCATAATGTATAATTTGGTATTTCGAATATAACTAGTGCTAATTAATAGTTTGCAGTGTGTCACATATATATATGCAATTTCACACTTTTCCAAATATTGAACTTCTAGGTGTATTTTTCATGTGTTGCAAAATTTTTTTACCTCTACAGTCCGAGTGTTGAATTAAGTGTAATTTTAATGTGTTGCATTCAGGCAATTTATCATATTCTGTTGAACTAAGCGAAGAAAGTGTATTGTAAAGTAATGTTGTCATTCGAAAATGCCTGTTGTTGGTGATGTCAAATTGGTGAAAGCATAATGCAAAAATTGTAAGAGGCGTAACTTCTCTTCTCTCCTCACGCTGGTTAATTTAGTGCCCAGGTGCACTGGTTAGTTATTTTAAGTTAGGTTGTTTACTATTGGAGTGAAGTGTAGGTTCAGTGTTGGGTAGGATTAGTATTACTGTAGTAATAGCCAGTGAGTTAGGAATTTAATAATCAGTTAAATTTCTTTTAATTTAATTTTCTCAGTGTAGTTAAAAGGTTGGTATTTGAGCCGGTGCAGAATTTTTTTTTCCTTCGTTCCGTGAAAATTTTTTTGGCTTGAAAAAATTCTTTCACCTCTGTAATTAAGGTCAGGTGATAAGTAGCTTCGCTTCGGAACATTTGTTTTCCTAGTTCAGTGGTAGCCATGTTGGAACGGAAGTCAGCTCACCGGAGGTAGGTGGCGCTGCAGGTTTGTTTACATTCATCGGTTTGTTGACATGGTCGGAGCACGTGTGTGTTGAGTAGTAGGTAGAAGCGAATTTTCTGAGATTTTATTTTATGTTTCGACTCGCTTTGCTTGTCTTTTTCGCAGGGGGAATGTATTTGTCATGGCGAAAATTTTAACCTCTGGTGAATTTCAGAGAGACCTGATCAATCTTTCTGTTGGTTTATCAGAGATTAATTAATGCAAAAATTTTCTTCCATGACATACGTTAGAAGAAAATTCCTGGTTGAAAGGCAGGGGAATTCATGCGCAAAATTCGCTTGTCTTAATCACAACCAGGAAAACAAAATTTCATGTTGGTGAAAAAAAAAAAAAAAAAAAAAGAATAATATTTGATTTAACTGACTTTGGGGTTTTGAAAATAATAATTTTATCTGTTCTTTTATCGCGATAGGAAAAGGCGAGTAGGTGTGCAGCTCAGAGAATCAAAGTTAATTTTAGTTTAACATCACGGAACGAGAGAAAAAGAAAATTAAAACTAGTGATTTTCTGCAAAGCAAGAATTCGCCATTTTTTGCGTTCCTGTTTCCAAGCGAGAAGTCGCCCAAAAGTGTAACATCTTTTCGTCTTTTGGGGTAAGGAATTCAGCAACGAAATCTATTTTTAGACCCCAGGGTCAAGAAGAGCTTGGTCTACACGTGTGAAGGTCAGAGGTCACTCGAGGCGTGGGAGTGAAAAGTCCGTTGGGAAGCCGTGAGTTGCTAGGCTGAAGTTTCGACCAATGAGAGGGGTCAGCGGTTTTCAAGCACCCCAGAGTTTTTATCCGTTGAGAGTCACTTTTGTTCTGGTACTTCTGGCTGGCAGTCAGAGAAAGAGAGGACGGCGGAGTTTTTTCCTCCTCGCCTTTTGGCGGGAGAGAACCACAGAAAAAAAAAAAAATTTCTTCTTGATTTTGTTTTGCTGACCACCAGTCCACCACAAAGGGACACTCTGGATCTGGGCTGCCTATTGAAAATTTAGACGATGTAGAACGCAGTTAAAGCGGCATTCCGCCGGCCGGGAACCTCGCCCTGAGGAACAAAATGGCGGCAGGCTGGGACAATGTCGCTAAGGAAAAGAAGGGGGACATGCCTTCTCCCTTATGGAAATTCCTGAAAGAATGGGCCCAGCCTCTACAGCTTCACCCTCGGCTGATACTCCGAAAAGGGAGGCCTGCTTCAAAGGCCGAAGGAAAGAAGAGAAAAAAAAATATATAAATAAATAAAAAAGGTTCCATCTCATCCCGAAGTTTCGAAAATGGTTACCTCGGCTATTAACCGTTTAAGGAAGGGAACTGGGAGGAAGAAAAGAAATACTAACGAGACTGTGGTTGTGCCTGGACTGTAAACTATGGTGAAAAAGAAAAAGAAGAAAAAAAAAAGAACGCCAGCTCGAAGGTAATGTTTTAGTTCATATCTTTCTGTATTGATATATAACATCCCACGCAGGGTACCTAAACTTCGAGCTGAGCATAAGAAACAAAAAGAAAAAGAGCAAGTTTTTTTTTGCCTCTGATTGTGGCTGTGTTGTCGTTCAGCTTTCAAAATTAAAATGTATTAGTTACTCAGGTACGAATTCAGAAAAAGAAAGAAAAAAAGAGAGGGGAGTTGAAAATGCTTTCATTTATGTTTTTTTCTTGTGCTGTCATGTCTGGTATTTTAGCAACTTCCCAGGCCAGTAAATTTTGATGTATCGGAAAAATTTAGTTTAATAGTTGGGCACAGTGAATTTTGGTGCATCGATAATAGTTTAGTTGGGCATGTGATAATTGAAAAGCAGTGTTATTGTGATGTCGTGGGTGATAAAATAATTGTAAACATTTTTTTCTCTAGCCCTTTTTACAGCGTTGAGTTATTTTTTTGAGTGAAGATAAATTATGGGATGATTTATATTGGAATTTTGGGAACATATTATAGTGTGATGAAATTGGAAACCTAAAGTGCTGTTTACATTCTTGGAGTGTTGAGTGTCGAAATTGAGATGGTAGGAGTGTTAATTGAGGACCAGTATTTTACATGCTCCAGATGAGTGTTAATCTCCCATTGGAAAGGGGTGATCTTAGGGCAAGCAGGGAACTTGTCCTAGGGCAGAGGGCTCTGAGTAGGGAATTTTCACCAGGATGCGATGTGTGCGGAATAGAGGTTAAAGTATTTTTTTGTTCTCAAGTTTAGTATTTCACAAAAAGAATGAACATCATGGGTTGAGAAGACACACTTTTGCTCACCAGTTCCAGTATTAATTGTTCTTTTCTTTGGCCTAAATTTTCTTGTTTTTACTATAAGGTTAAAAGTCTAAATGTAATTTTAATTTTCAATAAGGTGAAAATATTTAGTGGGTTATGTAAATGGTCAGTGTTATTATCTGAAGTGGACCTGCGCATTGCCATGGTGCAGAGGAATTTCCTTGCTAGTGATTTTTCCTGGGATATATGTGGAGAGAGATAAGTGAATTTTCCTGGGATATATGTGGATACTGTGATTTAGGATTTCTTGGGATATAGAGAGATAAGTGAATTTTCCTGGGATATATGTGGATACTGTGATTTAGGATTTCTTGGGATATAGAGAGATAAGTGAATTTTCCTGGGATATATGTGGATACTGTGATTTAGGATTTCTTGGGATATAGAGAGATAAGTGAATTTTCCTGGGATATATGTGGATATTGTGATTTAGAATTTCTTGGGATATATACAGAGATAAGTGAATTTTTCCTGGGATATAGTTGTGTTAGTTCTGGGCCAGATGTGCCTGGAGTATTTGGGGTTGAAGTACGACAGGCTCTTGCAGGCGTGATTGATCAAGGTGGGATCATGCATTGGTTCGAAAAGGGGGAGATCCTTGAAGACGTGGTTTTAGGGGAAAACTTGTCTTCCAAACCCCCCCCCCCCGTAGTTTCGCTGCTCACGGAGATATGTACTGCCAGCGAGGGTCGGTCGAGCGTTGCTTCAAGAAATGTGGTGAGATCATGTTAGAGGAAATTCTGTGCCTGATGATGATGTGTCACACTTGAGGATTTTTTTCCTTTCCCTTTGCATAGGCTGAAAGTGGATTCACGACCCAATTTCACGCCTTCAGCCTGACTTGGTATTTTCTTCCTGTGTTGGTTCTCAAAACCCAGGGTAGTGTCTGAACTGAGAGTATTTGCCTCACCGCTACCTCAGTAATTCACTGCAGGTGTTAAATTCAAGTTTGTTTGGTGATTTAAAGTATCTAAATTTATTGGTTTATGATTTGCTGTAGTGCTAGGGATGTAAATTCTAAATTCTGGTTGTTGGTGTTAGTGAACTTGATATTTAGTTTGGAAATTTAGTTAATTGGTATTTTGAGCTTTTGTTTACAGTATAGAGTTATTAAGTATCCTGAGCTATTATGTGAAGTGCAGAGTGAGGTGATTTTTATGAGCAAGCTAGTGCAAGAAGATTGTTTGAATTTCTGAATTATGTTGATGTTATGAATAGTGATAATTTTTAAGATTAGTTAGTGAGGTTTCTTTATAAGTGAAGTAGGTTCATTCAGGATAGTTCTATGGGTTATGTAATGTTAATTAAGGCTTGTGCTCAGTGTAAATTCTGTTTTGAGGATAATTTACTTGGTTTGTTTACTTGCTGATAGTAGATTTGTTAAAGTATAATTTGTGGCTCTTAAAATAACTGTAAATTTAATTGAAGTCTTTGAATCTGGTCTGGGAGATTGCGGAGTTTGCTAAGAGTGTTTAAATTTAAATCAATAAGTGTAAAATTGTAAATTGGTCATTGAGCTAACTGGGTGAGAGAGAAGAGAGTACGTTTCAAAAGAACAGAATTTGTCCACCTTTTAGAATTAAAAATAATCCAGTATATTTTTTTGTAAGCTATGTGAATCATGGTATAATTTTGGATGCATGCCTAGTGTTCAAACCAACTGTGTTGAAATATGTAAAGTTGTGCTGTTCATAGGGCCAGTGGCCAAATAGAAATGGAAAGAAAATTGAGATTCTGTTTTTATACTGCTGTGTTTAAGCAAACAAGAAAAAGGAAATACCATCTGTTTGTCCACTAAATTAACTTATTAAGTTTTTAAAGAAAAATAATAAATACAGGCAGTAGCCTTTCAAAAAAAGTTCAAAATGAGTGCAGTGTGAGAAATTTTTGTGTGCTGTTGTCTTCCATGACTTGGTCCCATGTACTCCCCCTTAGCTTGACTAAGGCTATCGATCCGAATCCTGGTTTTCTAAGGTATTTCATAACTGCAATTTTTGTCCTATCCATTTTAATTGACTTTCACCGCCTCCACAAGTTGTTATTGAACGAGTACATTTTATCGTATGACTTATAGTGACACATTTTCATACACATGCAACAATATCCACTTATTTTTGCACTTTCAGGTGACTCAACTCTGCTTGAACACAAACAACGCAAACTTTCCAATAACTTCTTGTGGAATGTAAATTTTCAGATGCATTTTTGTTTAGGATGTTCATGGCCTTTTCTAGTACTTAGAAAATATTTTGTTTCGAAATGCATCCACCCATCTCCCAAATTTAAAATTTTTCTATAATTTCCATATGAATTATAATACTAGCATAAATATAACGCCTTTGAATAAATAACAATCAATTCAATATAATCAATATACTCAAAATAAATTTAAATTATTTTTTTTCACCAAAACAGTATATTAGGCGGACAAATAAGTTTTCAAACGTTTTTTGTGTGACTTATACCGCTAATTTACATATCCGACATCCCCCGCGTTGTTGTCATGTGACCGTAACTGGTCCAGAGTATAAAATGTGACACAGAAGTTTGCCCAATAGTCAAACGCACTTGCACATCGGTAGGTGAAAGATGGCAAGCGATACTGCATTTATTCGACACTGCATTCGTTATGAATTTCATCAGGGAAAAGGTGCTGCAAAGGCATGTGCATCGATCTTTTCTGTTCTGGGGGAGAATATTGTATCGAAAAGCACGTGTGAGTTTTGGTTTAGACGGTTTAATGATTTTGATATTAGCGCTCGAGAACGTAGCGGTGCTCCGCAGAAGGTTGCACATGAGGAACGGCAAGCATTGCTGGATTCGTCTCAAATGCAAAAGGAACTAGCTGAAAAACTGGGGGTAGCTCAACAAACCATTTCCAATCGTTTACGCGCAATGGGAAAGATTCAGAAGTCAGGAAAATGGGTGCCACATGACCTGAGCCAGAGGAACAAGGATGAGCGTGTCATGAAGTGTTTGAATCTGTTGAATAAACAACACTGAAAGTCTTTCCTGTGTAAAATCGTTACGATTGATGAAAAGTGGATATGGTACGAGAATCCCAAACGCAAAAAAACAGTTGACCCCGGTGAAGCAACGACTTCCACACCGAAACGTAATATTCACTCCTAGAAAGTTCTGCTGTGCATTTGGTGGGACATGAAGGATGTGCTCTTTTATGAACTGTTGGAACAGGGTCAAACTGTTACTCCTGATCGCTACAGGCAACAATTGCTGCAATCGAACCAGAAAATGTTTCGGAAACGTCCATTCACAGGCAAAGGATTGCTTCCCGTGAAATTACTGCATGGCAACGCTAGGCCGCATGTCGCGAAATCGGTCAACGAAACGTTACTGTCGCTTGGCTGGGAAGTTTTGGAGCACCCGGCGTATAGTCCTGACATAGCCCCTTCAGACTATCATTTGTTCCGATCGATGCAACATGGTTTGTCTGCTGTACGGTTCCGGACATGTGACGAAGTGCAAATATGGGTTTACGGCTTCATTGCGTCACACGACGAAGTATTCTTCATGGCTGGAATCCGACAGCTGCCCAACTGATGGCGGAAGGTGATAGATAATGACGGCGCATATTTTGATTCGTAAAGGTATTGTTGTTTTCTCTCAAATTATATATTGCGGTGTCTTAAAACGCTTTAAAACTTATTTGTACACCTAATAATCATCATCAACCATTATCAATCCACTGCTGGACAAAGGTCTCTCCAAGTTTCTTCCACAACGGTCTGTCTTGTGCCAGTGTCCTCCATGTTACTCCCGCATACTTTCGAATTCCATCCACCCATCTCACATGCGGTCTTCTTCTGGGTCTTTTCCTGTTACTTGGAATCCAATCTAAAACTTCAGCTGTCCATCGATGGTCTGTCCTTCTGGCAATATGTCCAGCCCATTGCCATTTCAGGGATTTTACTCTGATCATGATGTCTTCCACTCCTTTCATTTTTCTGATCCACGAGTTTCTCTTCTTATCTCTCCTGGTTACACCAAGCATGCACCTGTCCATGCTTCTTTGAGTTGTCTGCAGACTTTGTATGTCTCTTTTAGTTAAGGTCCACGTCTCTGCACCATACGTAAGCACTGGAAAGATGCATTGATCAAACACTTTCCTTTTAAGACATAATTGCATATTGCTCTTGAAAATTATACTGTTTCTCCCAAAACCTCTCCAGGCAAGTTTTATACGCCGAATAATTTCTTCATCATTGTGACCTTCACTTGTTATCTGCTGTCCAAGGTATTGGTTGTCTCCAGCTTTTCCCCATCAATCGATAAATCTTCATTTTTTGTAAAAGCATTGTGCATCACTTTTGTCTTCCGAAAGTTCATTTTTAATCCCACTTCTTTACTCTTGCCAGCAAGTTCCTGGATCATACTCTGCAGCTCTGATGGGGTAGTTGCAAAAATGACTATGTCATCAGCAAAACGAAGGTGAGTTAGATAATCTCCATTAATCTTGATCCCTTTGCTTTCCCAGTCCAGTGATTGAAATGCATTTTCCAATGTGGCATTAAAGAGTTTGGGAGATATAGTGTCACCTTGTCTCACTCCCTTTCCAATTTTTATGGGTGATGTATTCTCAAATAGCCGAATCTTTGCACTTGCATTTTCATAGATGCTATTAATAATATTAATGTATGCATGTTCAATACCGCAGGATTTCAAAGTCATTGTAACTGCTGATGGTTTCACTGAATCAAAGGCCTTTTCATAATCGATAAAAGCCATGCATAATGGAAGTTCATATTCCCTCGCTCTTTCAATTAGTTCTCTCAGTACGTGAATATGATCTATAGTGCTGTAGCCACTCCAGCTTGTTCTCTCGGTTGAGCCATGTCCAGTGTCACCTTCAAGCGGTGTGAGAGAACTTTAGTGAAGATTTTATAAACCACTGATAGGAGGCTGATAGGTCTGTAGTTTCTGAGATCATCAATGTCACCTTTTTCATGTAGCAGGATCATTGTAACATTGTTCCAATCTTCAGGAACCTTCTCTTCATTAAGGCATCGAGTGAAAACTTTTACGAGTACTGTTTCAATTTCTCCTCTTGTATGATGTCTACAGTAATTCCATGTTTTCCTGGAGCTTTCCCCCGTTTCATGTTCTTGATTCCATGTGTAACTTTATAACGAAGTAAATTTCTCCGTCATTTTTGGTCTACGCCGGGATTCGAACCCGAGTCCGCTTATTCCGGAACAAGTCGCTCTACCAACTGAGCTACGCAGACGTTTGTTCTGATTCCTATCTGCCTTTATGTCGTGTGCGTCCTTCTGGCAGGTACGTCACATCTCCTGGTACGTTACATCATCTCCCCTTTATTTTTTTTTAATTTATTTTTTTTTTCGAAGTGCTGCTCTTATTTTTCCTATCTCGCGGTGTTTAAATAACATCACACCATTGCGAGATTGTGAACGGTCGGGTCATCCGGATAGTTCGGGCGCCATTATAACGAAGTAAAATTCTCCGTCATTTTTGGTCTACGCCGGGATTCGAACCCGAGTCCGCTTATTCCGGAACAAGTCGCTCTACCAACTGAGCTACGCAGACGTTTGTTCTGATTCCCATCTGCCTTTATGTCGTGTGCGTCCTTCTGGCAGGTACGTCACATCTCCTGGTACGTTACAACTTCTGCTGGCAGGACTCGAAGAACTCTGGTACTGGTACCTTTCGTAATGTCTGGAGTACATGTATCATCCCTTTCATATAGTTTTGAGTAGAAATCTTTCACTCTTGTCAAAATTTCACCTCTATTTATTGTTACAGAACCATCTTCTTTTCTGAGAGCCATAATCTGTTTTCTTCCCTTACTCAGATGTCCCTTTGCTCTCTTCAGGCTTTGGTTGTTTTCAATTGCTTTCTTCACTAGTTCACAGTTGAATCTTCAGTGATACGTTTTCGTACCGTCTTGCATAGCTCTATATAAATATTAATGTACGTATATATAAGGTGAATAAATTTGAAAGACGTGGAGATAATGCAAATAGACAATGACATCGCTCAGTCCACGTTATTATATAAACAACGCACAGCAGCTGAAAAATTGTTCATCCGACACCGCTGGGATCGAACCCCAGAACTCTCGATAACTAGCCGAGTGCGTCCGCTTTACGCCACAGTGTCAACAATTCACAGCGCTATGCGTGGTTTATCAGTCAGCATCGGACTACACAAACCCATATTAAAGGGCTTAGCAACTGATGTGTCGCCAGCTGGTGGCATTCAACGGTGCAAGCTACTAAATTACAGCTGATAAATCCAAAGGGCGATAGAAATGTTGAATAAATTTGAAAGACGTGGAGATAATGCAAATAGATTGTGACATAGCTCAGTCCACGTTATTATATAAGCAACGCACAGCAACTGAAAAATTGTTTACACGGCGCCGCTGGGATCGAACCCCAGAACTCTCGATAACTAGCCGAGTGCGCACCGCTTGTAATCCCATGGAGCAACGCAATTCGACATTGTGATACGAGTTGCTGTTATATTATGTTTTTGGATAAAAAAAACTCGCCAAAAATTTTTCCTAAGGCTTCGCGGGGTGGCTAAAATTAATTCGCTTACATAATGTTTTCGTAAAGTGGAGAAGGTTCGTTGCTTCGTTGAGTGAACGAAACATAATATTCGCTTCCGCAGGTGTGTTGTTTAACCAGCGGACACCCAAAGTGAGTAACCCAACTGCGATACAAAGCTCTCCAGATGGTGCTACAGGTCACGTTTTGATTTCCCTGTGATTTCAACGCAGAGGCTAAACTTCCCAGGGTGTGCGCGCCTAAAAAAGTTTACTGGTCATACGTTCGCGTTTGGAAGCGCGTCGAGTCATAAATACAATTCAACGTTCCGCCACGAGTTGCAGTTTTACTGTCTTTTTGTCGCAGTGCGAATCGATGTGTTTATGAACACAGATTTAAAAACAGTTTTTGAAGTTTTGTTATTCATATGGGATGGAATAACAAAAATTGCTTCATTTTTTTTTAATTCAACGACCGCCAAATAAAAAAAATGCTTTCGTATGTTCAAAATTAATGCGTGAATTTTTCAACTCGGGTTACATAATAAAATTTGTGCGTGTTTTTTTTTCCGTAACAGAGCACACCCAACCTAAATGGGCACTCGACGTCACTGGTTCTTACCATTTGGGCGATAGAATGATCCAACTGTCTTGCGCTGACAATGCGTGCACGATCAAATCACTGAGATCACTACGTTTACACATGTTCGTCGATTGCGATACACTGTTGGGAAGATATATCATAGGTCATATGCAGAGGATTTTAGGAAGGGAGTGTCTGACCCCAGGTCTTAAACAACCCGTAGAATTAGGAGGCTAGGAGATTTGGGCTAGAGTGCCCGATATGAAAGTGACACGGAAGCGAGGTAGAAGACGCCCTTATTTACTACCGGAGGGCCAGTACCCGGGGTCCGACGGCTTTACGTGCCCATCCGACGCACGGTGTATATTTAGTGGTTTGAGCGTTCGTACCTTCCGGGATCGAGCCTGAGGCTACCTCCGTGGCAGTCACGAATGTTGACCATTAGGCCACCCGCGGTTCCACTGTTGGGAAGCCCTGCTGTCCACCTATTTATAGCTGGCGTTCGGGTTGCCCATGTCATCTGCCCATCGCACTTATCTCTAATGTTTTGTTTATTTAGTGTATTACGTTTATGTGTAAGTTTCCATCGCTTTATGGTCGAATAGATATTGTGCATCTACAAGCGGGATGCATTTAATCGTCATCAAAGTATGTGCCACTGTGAGCCTTTTTGCGCCATCCGTCGGGTAGTTGACGACTGCTGTCGTGAAAGAATGACTCCGGGTTTGATGCTGTGAAGTGGTCTTGCGTTTTTGGCGATCCTTAAGTTAGTCGGCCAAGAAATGTTGCATTGGGCGAAACAAGTGAAAGTCCCACCGGGATAAGTCTGGGCAGTAAGTCACACGAGGGAGAACCTCCACTCCAGCTACATGATGTTTTCCTGGGTCGCTGCAGCGACATGGAGTCGTGCGTTGTCAGGAAACAGAATGGCCTTCCAACGTCCATGTCCAAAAAATTTCCGTTTCCAGTGCAGTCTCTCGTTCATAAGCAGTAGTTTGTGACTTATACTCTAATTTATCCTTCCTTTTTAGTTTCTTTCTCTATGTAAATTTGAGTTCATTCTCCTTTAGCGTTTTTCAAACTTAACGCTGTCTCTCCTCCCTTGCAAGAGTACACAGCAAAAACAATGCTGCTGGGCCAGCACTTAAGCCAGCTCTGGCAGCCAGCAATGGGCCAGCACTGGCTCAGCACTATGGTGCCGCTGTCCAACCGTCAATAAAATGTCTTGGCGGCCACCACATGGGCCAGCAGTTCAGGCCAGCAGCTGGCACCCCATCAGTTGTCATATGCCAGAACAGGGCCATCAGTTATGCATGGCCCTGTTCTGCCGCAGGCAGTGGCTGCCGCAAGCGGCCGTGAAAGCACGTGCCATAAACGACGGCTAGCCTAATGTGGTCCGCTAGTTTCCCGGCATTGGCAGCCGGCAATCACGTGACGTATCTGATGGTTTGCCGAATCTTGTCAGCCAATTCCCCAGTAGTAGCCATTAAAAAAAGGATTAACCTCACCTTCCCAAAGGTACAACTACGTTTTTTTCTGTCTACGAAACTTCTTCATTACGGCACGGTGCTGGGAAAATTTTCTCAACAGGTCCTGAAAAACGCCCGTTTGTACTGTCTGCTTGTGAAGCGGGCGCGCTAGCAACTACACTGGTTTGGCACGCACGAGCCTTTGCTTGAAGCTGAGTTTCTTTCTTGCGCGATGTGAAACGAATGGTTCTCTTTTTAATTTTACAATATTGCGAGGTATTTTTCATAAATGTCCGTTTCGTATAATTCATAAATTTATTTTTTCAACGTAAAGATTGTTTTTATTTACCTTAAAGGAACTTCGCTCATTTTCAACGAGTGTACCAACTTAAAATCGCTTTCCAAAGTTTTGTACTGTCCTTGTGGTCTTCAAAGGCGATTACTTAATTAATATATTTACCCATCCATGTCACATTCTTTTACATTTTTAACGTTGTACCTTTCCTTTCCGCGGTCCGAAGCTACATTTATTCTAAAGCGGAAAGATATTTTATTTTACTTGACGCTATTTTTAGCAGCGAATTCCTCCAGTCTAGCGTATTCAACCCACGCATAAGTGCATTATATCCACATAGCGTTGCTTTTATTTTTATTTTTTCAAATAATTGATAAATTTTGTACGCGTATAATTCTTATTTTTTTCCAACATAACGATTTTTTTAATGTTTTTCCGGGACTTTTGTTTCAATTGGTTTAGTGTGTGTTAAAACGAAAGATCACACAGAAATTATTTCTTGTTAAACATGGGAATGGAGTGGGTGTATTTCATGGCTGTCTGTATTCTCGATTCTTTGCATGTCAGTGCAGGAATTTTGCTACGAAATGAGTTTCTATAAAAACATGGGAGTAATTGACTATTTCTTACAGTTCATTAATAATTATTTATATATTTTTCTTTAAATCTTTATTATATAGTTTTCTTTTGGTAATGTTCGTCGACGTGGCATTTCGTTAAGAAATGTATTCGCCTCTCTACATATGCTTTTTTTTCTTAGCATCCACTAAAATAACACGATGGCGATAGCGTCGTCTTCAGCTAACTGGTACCATGAGAGAGACAGCACGTATTGCTTCTGCGCATGCGCAGTCCCGTTGCTTCCACCTCGTGTTGGGGTTGAAACGGTTGCCAGCTACGGGCCGCTAGTGGCACTTGCTTGGAGGCCTGCAATTCACGGCGATGCTGCAGAGCAATCAATGGCTGCCAACTGATGGCGCTGCCACCAACCGACCGCTAGCGTGCCGTGAGCGGCAGATTTCAGCCAGCAGTGACCCATCACTGCCAGCTGGTGGCCAGCAGTTTCTCAACACTTGTGTTTTTTCTGGGTATGGTTGGCAACACTTTGAGGTCAGAACGTGTGACGTGTCCTGTGAGAACTGGAAGATGTAAAATGTTTGACCAGCACCAATGCTGTGGAGATGGTGGGTGTTATAATGCTATAATCGTGAAAGCGGCTTGGTTTAATTGAACTTTGATCTATTTGTAGTCTGCGTGTTACGTCTTTAGTGTTTCTCCTTAATCAAGCGTTCGGATTGTTAACTGACATTGGTTTGATTAAGTTAATTGAGTTGTAGTTGTGCCTTGTTGAAAGTGCCAAAGGAGTGTTGGCTGAATAAAGACTAACCGTAAGTAACCTCTTCTTAAAGTTTTTTGGGTGACTCCTGTTTCACTGTAGCTGAAGTATTATATTTAAGAACTGGTTTATGTAATGTTCAGTCAGCCATACACTGAAGAGCAATTGAATTAGAAACAGCTGGCGTTATGCAAATGTGGCGCTGTGGGCGGCCCTGTAAACGGAAACGACATGACGTATGCAGCGATCCGACAATATAAGGAGTGATGCGACGGAAATCAGTAAGAGTCGGACGCATTATGGGTAAGACGAAGGATCTAAGCGCATTTGATCGTGGGAAAATTGTCGGGGCCCGACGAATGGGTCTCTCCATCTCGGAAGTCGTGCAGGCACTGGGATTTTCACGAGCCACTGTGTCACGGGTGCACCGTGAGTACATCGAATCCGGTAAAGCCATCCCTGCAAGGGCCAACTGCCGTGGACAACAGTGTGTGGATGAGCGGGGTCATCGTTGGCTAGCTCGCATTGTAACAGCGGATAGACGGGCCACAGTGCAAGAAATCACTCGGCAATTTAACGCTGGTGCACAAAAACGTGTAAGCAGCCACACCATCCAGAACCATCTCCTCGCTATGGGGTACAGAAACCATCGTCCCACGAGAGTACCGCTGCTAACCGCACATCACAGGGTGCAAAGATTAGCATGGGCGCGGGAACATCGCCACTGGACCTTAGACATGTGAAAAAATGTTGCCTGGACTGATGAGTCGAGATTCACGTTGGTACATGCGGATGGCAGGACCGCATGAAGCGATGGATCTTTCTTGCCAGCAGGGTACTCTTCAAGCTGGTGGGGGTAGCATTCTCGTCTGGGGACTGTTTACGTAGGCTGAAATGGGACCCCTGGTACGTGTGACATCGTCCCTCGCTGGTCAACGTTACCGGGATATCCTGGATGACCATTTGCTCCCGTTTATGCGTCTTCAACATCACACTGGGGACCTCTTCCTGCAACAAGACAATGCACCGTGCCATCGCTCCCGAATTGTATCCGAATGGTTGCATGAACACTCCTCCGCGTGACCTCGCTTCCTTGGCTAGCTAGGTCACCTGACCTCAGCACATCTGTGATGCCATCGAGAGAGCTGACCCCACCTCCATCAAATCTTCGTGAACTGTGGGAGCTTGTTCAGGGGTCGTGGATCCGTATGTTTTCCGAACGCTTCCGGTGTCTTGTCGAGTCCATGCCGAGATGAATCGCCGCCGTCATCAGGGCGAAAGGTGGTGCTACACGTTACTAGACAGGTATCTCTAACAGATATCTCGTTACTAGACAGGTATCTCTTCAGTGTATATACTGTACATGAACATTACAAGCTGACGACTGTAGCTTTCCGCAGGCACTGTAAGACCTGGTGGCATGAGTTCAGATGCAGAGGACTTCAGTGTTGATGTCGCCGGCTGGCATGGGATCTTCCATGACCCTTTGCGTTGTCATAGTGAACCAATTTTTCATAACGAATTTGCTTCAGGAAGTTCGTTTACCGATGTCTGGCAAACAATGAAACACATGTGTTCAGTCTCTGACCAGGAGCGGCACGTGGGGGACCAACATCATGTTAGGCAGGTGATCATAATTATCTGGCTTTTCGGTGTAAAGTCCCAAAGTTTTCCCTACTTTTACTGCATATCCAGAAATTCAACCGAAAAATTAGAAATGAGAATCTGTGTTATCGCTAAGACACGAGATCCCGTCAAAAAGTTCCGAGATTAGGCCGATATAAAACAAAGTACATACGTTACGTAAGTCTGGCTATGATCTCCCTCATAGTAGTCTCCTTGGGCAGCTATACACCGCTGCCAGCGTCTTTGCCACTGTTGGAAAGCTCCCTGGAAGACCTGTTCGCGAATCGTGTCAAGCACCGTCTGCGATTCGCGCTGGATCTCGTCCACGGTTTCAAAACGGCGACCATTGAGCTTCATCTTCATCTTCGGGAACAGAAAGAAGTCGCAGTGGGCCAAATCCGGCGAGTAAGACGGGTGAGGAAGGGTAGTCATGCTGTTGCGGCTGCAAAACTGCAGTGTTGCTAATGCTCTGTGAGCTGCTGCATTGTCGTGATGGAGCAGGAAATCGCCCCTGCGCCACATTTCAGGTCGTTTGCGGCGAATGTCCTCCCTAAGACGCCGCAGAACATCGCACTAAGAAAGGACGGTGACGGTCTGGCCTTGGGGACGAATTCACGGTGCACAACCCCACGAATGTCGAAGAACACAATGAGCATGATTTTGGTTGAGCTCCGGACCTGTCGGGCCTTCTTCGGTCTTGGATATGCCGGGAACTTCCACTGTGACGACTGTTGTTTGGTCTCCGGGTCGTAACCGTTGACCTAGGTCTCGTCCCCAATGATGGCCCGCGACAGGAACGTTGGCTCATTCACCACCTGCTGACGAAAATCTTGACAGAGTTCGACACGGAGCGCCTTCTGTTCGGGGTTCAGAATCTTTGGCACAAACTTTGCACAAGGCGGTGCATATTCAAAACCGACGTCAGAATTTCTTGCACTGTTCCGTATGACACATTGACGATGGTAGCAGTGTCTTGAATGCTTCTCCGACGATCCTCATGCACCAATTCCCTACTTTTGTCCACATTTTCGGGGGTTTTGCTCGTGAACGGCCGCCCTGACCTCTCGTCGTCTTCCAGTGCCGTTCTGCCGCTCTTGAAGCGCGAGTGCCACTCAAAGCACCTCGCACGACTTATTGCTTCATTTCCATAAGCCTGCCGCAACATTTAATGCTTCTCCGTTCTTGATTTGCCGAGTTTGGTGCAGAATTTGATGTTTGCTCGCTGCTCTAGTTTGCAGTCCATACCGAAATCGCAGCTGTGTTCTGCACGTGGTCACCAAATATCGTGTAGCACAGCTCTCGATGTTCACAGAACGACGCCACTCTGCACAATGACTCATGAAGGTCACCACCTTCGACCGCTGTTCGCGCATCCGCGTACTGCCATCTGTTGGCGCGCTACGTACCTAGTCTCGGAACATTTTGATCGCATTACGTATTTGTAGCACCTTCCAAGAACGGAAATGGTATGGTCAGATTTCCAGGGGAGTGTAAGTGCCTTTTCTTGCCCCCCATGTGAGCACCCATGCTTTCATGAATGGTGGCCTCTGTTAACCTTTTAAGCGGCCGATGTAGCTGAACCAAATGATGCCCAACATTTTCTGCGTTTCCTTGATAGAAACGTTCACATAGCTGCCGAGTTTTACGAAAGCTACGGCAAAACAATCCCTTCCCCCTCATATCTCTGCAGTGCCAACCATAAACTTATCAATGGCGATAAGAGCTCGCTTCTAATCCTTTATTATCTGCTCCATGACCCAAGGCATGATGGGAAAGGTTTAGTTCCCCTGACAAGGATATCATGCCATTGGGGAGAAACAACTGACTGAAACATCGTATATCTCCTTTTTTTTTCGCTTTACAACCGTAGATTGAAGGAAGCGTATATGTTCCAGCTTTGTCCGTCCGTCTGCTCGATAACTCGCATAAAAAAGGTTCGATTTCGATGAAATTTTAGTATGTGGTTGGGGACCACCTGAGGACGAACCCTATTGAAAATGGGCGAAATGGGGTCAAAGATCAGGACATAGGAGCGGGATCCATTCCATCGCCCTTATGCGTTATAACTTACGTAAAAATGCTTCGATTGAGACAAAACTTTATCATGTTTTTCCGGAGGTATGCTGAACCGGTCCTGTTGAATATCATGGAAATGGGGTCAAAGATCAGGACATAGGACCGAGATTTATTCTACAGCCATTATCCTCATAACTTGAGTAATGATTTCTGGTATGTTGGAAAGCGTATCATAATCAATGCATTGCATGATTTTACTAACTTGTTACGCTTTCCAACCGTAGGTTGAAGAAGCGTATTTGCTCCAGCTTTGTTCGTCCGTCCGCACGATAACTCGCGTAAAAATGGTTCGATTTCGATGAAATTTTAGTATGTAGTGGGGGACCACCTGGGGACGAACCCTATTGAAAATGGGCGAAATGGGGTCAAAGATCAGGACATAGGAGCGGGATCCATTCCATCGCCCTTATGCGTCATAACTTACGTAAAAATGCTTCGATTGCGACAAAACTCTATCATGTTGTTCCGGAGGTTTACTGAACTGGTTCTGTTGAATATCATCGAAATGGAGTCAAAGGTCAGGGCACAAGAGCGAGATTTATTCCACAGCCATTATCCTCATAACTTGACTAAAAATGCTTCTATTGCGACAAAACTTTAGTATGTTGTTACGCCTGCATTGTGCATCGCCATACCAGTCCGTCGCCTGGCGTTATGGTTTGTGGCGGAATTGGATATGGCCCCGCACCCCTCTTGTACGCATCGCCGGTACACTCAACAGCCACCGCTACATCTCTGACGTTTTGGAGCCTGTAGTCCTCCCTGACCTGCCAGCGGCCACGTTTCAACAGGACAATGCGCGTCCGCACGTGGCACGCATCGTGCAACGATTCTTCATGGCCCACCAGGTGTCACTGCTGCCGTGGCCCGCCTTTTCTCCCGATATGTCGCCCATCGAACACGACTGGTCGCTGATCTGCAACCGAGTGGCCCGGCAAGCACCATCCGCAGCTATGCCCGATGAACTGTGGCAACGTGTGGAAGCAGCCTGGACCGACATACCACAAGCCCACATCCAAAGCCTCTTTTGTTCGATGCCGCGGCGTGTAGCGGCCGTTATTGCCAGCCATGGGGTCCACACGAACTATTGATGTCTGCATGTTCCGCAAGTCGCACGGGCCTGTAATCTCAATCGTTTTATCTTTGTATCTGTTGTTATGTGTCCAGTAAATCTGGCTTTGCTATCTCGTGTCCTTCTTGGTACTGCATTTTGGGTGGCCAGCAGTGTATATTTCTCCTTTTAACTGTTTGATTTGGAAATCTCTTCGTCCCAGGTACCTTCCTTGTGTTATGAGAAACTTTTTGTTCACCATTTGTTAATTTCCGTAGCATATTTTTTAGCCACTGGTAGAACTAAGTAGATGTTTCTATTTCTGGATGTTTTATTGATTGTTGCTACCGATTGATTGTTTTTCAAACCGGTTCTATCGATTTTGAATAGCTTCGATAAATTTAATTTTGCATCAGAATGCATCCAAAAGACATGCTTATTACATCTGAAAATTCGGTGTCATCCTTCTTGTTATTCATTAGGAAGCATAAAAGTAATTTACCCTCTAAACATTTGATTTTCAAAGTAAATTGCTAAAATTTATTTGAAAAATAAATGATATTTGAAGAGTGAAATTATTTCAGATACACCCTTTATTTTATATCGCCTTGTTTTGTTATGTTATTCATCTTAGATTTATATTTAAAACAAATGATCTCTATATTACAATATATATATATATATTTTTTTTTTTTAAAGCTAATGGCATAGTATAATAGTAAACTTTTAACAATGTACTATGGTTCACTTCAGTATACAGTAGTACACATCAAGAAAGAACCTTTTTATCTTTTTTTTTCAAATTAAAAAAGAAATTAATTTTCAAATTTTAGAATCTTTTTTTTTAATCTTAAACTTTAAAAAATTCTGAATTTTAGGGAAAATTTTCTAAAATCTTATGTGTTTTCATCTTTGGAAGTTGGCAGGTATAGGGCGGTTGCAAACGGTAGTTTGTTTCCAGCGTCAATCTGCATTGGTATGACTTTCGTTTAGAAAATCATTCCGAAATTCCAAACCATTAGTAGCCATTTTTTTTTCAAGATTGTGGATGACGTGTGTGCGTGCGCGGTGTTTTTTTGTGAGGTTCAGCATCGGCTTGATTTACAGTGGAAAGATGGACAGTCAAAAGCATGTAACGATGCTGACAAAAAATGAAGATCTTGAAGAAGTCTTAATTTTTTCTCAGTGCCATCCATATTTTTACTTGCAGTTAACATTTTTAATTACGAGGGTTGTACCGAAAGTAATGCAAAAGTGGGCATAACTTTTTTATTAGCTGATAGAGGTCGTTCAATTGCACATGTTGGTAGAGTAACTGTTCCTCTATAGTAACCCCTTTTCTTCATTGCAGGTAAATAATGCTTTCCAAGCAGAAGCAACATGCTGCCATTGAGTTCTTGACGAAGGAAGGGTACACTCTGTCAGGCATGCACAGAAGGCTACAGAATGTTTACAGAGATGACACCATTGACAAGAGCAATGTGCACAGATGGATAAAGAAGTTTAAAAAAAGAGGAAAACAACATTGATGTCGAGCCACGCAGTGGAAGACCATCTGTGACCAGTAACACGCATAGTCAGTGAGTGGATGAATTGATTCGCGCAGAGAAATGAATCACGATCCGTGAGCTTGTTGCACAACTGGACTGTGGTCACGATGCCAAACAGAAGATGGTGAAAGAAGACTTAAGGTATTAGAAAGTGTGTGCAAAGTGGGTACCTCGGCAGTTGACACCCAATTTGAAGGAGAGAAGGGTGGAAGTTTGCTCTGATTTGCTGGAAACGTTTGAAGCCAATGAAGACATGTTTTTTTCGATCTGGTGACAGGGAATGAAACATGGGTGTATCTTTACGATCCGGAATATTGGAATAAAGAATCAATCCGTGGAATGGTGTCACACCTCTTCACCAAGGCCTAAGAAATTCAAGAGCCAGCGATCAGCTCAGAAAATCATGGTGACTGTGTAACGTACCAGGAGATGTGACGTACCTGCCCGAAGGACGAACACGACATAAAGGCAGATAGGAATCAGAATGAAACGTCCGCGTAGCTCAATTGGTAGAGTGACTTATTCCGGAATGAGGGGATCCGGGTTCGAATCCTGGCGCGGATAAAAATGACAGAGAAATTTACTTCGTTATAATGGCGCCCGAACTATCCAGATGACCCGACCGTTCAAAATCTCGCATTGGTGTGATGTTCTTTCCACACCGCGAGATAGGAAAAATACGAGAATCCTTTCTCCTGCACTTCGAAAAAAAAAATAATAAGGGGGAGATGATGTAACGTACCAGGAGATGTGACGTACCTGCCCGAAGGACGCACACGACATAAAGGCAGATAGGAATCAGAATAAAACGTCCGCGTAGCTCAATTGGTAGAGTGACTTATTCCGGAATGAGGGGATCCGGGTTCGAATCCTGGCGCGGATAGAAATGACACAGAAATTTACTTCGTCATAATGGCGCCCGAACTATCCGGATGACCCGACCGTTCAAAATCTCGCAATGGTGTGATGTTACTTCCACACCGCGAGATAGGAAAAATAAGAGAAGCCCTTCTCCAGCACTTCAAAAAAAAAAAAAAAAAAAACTAAGGGGGAGATGATGTAACATACCAGGAGATGTGACGTACCTGCCAGAAGGACGCACACGACATAAAGGCAGATAGGAATCAGAATAAAACGTCCGCGTAGCTCAATTGGTAGAGCAACTTATTCCGGATGAGGGGACCCGGGTTCGAATCCTGGCGCGGATAAAAATGACGGAGAAATTTACTTCGTTATAACTGTTTTTTGGGATGACAGGGGTGGCATTCTTGATTTTCTGGAACGTGGCCGTACTGTGACCAGCAAGCGGTACATTGAGGCACTCAAGAAGCTTAGAGAAGCCGTAAGAAGGAAAAGAATGAACCAGAATCTGAAAAGGATCCACATTCACCATGACAATGCGAGACCACATACATCTTTGGGAGAAAATCAGGTGATCTGCAAATTAGGCTGGTCAGTGGTGTTCCATCCACTGTATTGCCGCGCTGTAGCATCGTCCAACTGTTCGGTCCAATGAAGAACAGTCTCTGGGGACAACGATTTGATGGCACAGATGAGATGAAAGTGGCTGTGAAGAAGTGGGTACAACAGTCCACACCTGAATTTTTTCAAAGAGGATTCGACAGTTGGGTTCAACGATGATGCAAATGCATCGCTTGTGATGGAGACTATGTTGAGTTACATGTGCAATTTGAACGTTAATAAAAAAGTTATGTCCACTTTTGCATTACTTTTGGCACAACCCTCATATTATTTAACTTTTATGCGAACTAGTGAAATTTTATTCCTTTTTTTTTTTTACTAGCTGTTTTATTTTTGGCGGAAGTGCAGAAATTTGAATTGACCTCCCCCCCCTCAATAAAAATTTGGCGGACGCAATCTTATATAAAATATTTAGTGAAAGTTCTGATATTTGTGTTGAAACCCAAGCGGGCACGGTTATTGCACATGTATAACGAAGTAAATTTCTCCGTCATTTTTATCCGCGCCAGGATTCGAACCCGGGTCCCCTCATTCCGGAATAAGTTGCTCTACCAATTGAGCTACGCGGACGTTTTGTTCTGATTCCTATCTGCCTTTATGTCGTGTGCGTCCTTCTGGCAGGTACGTCACATCTCCTGGTATGTTACATAAGGTAGTGTTGGGTGAGGAGGGTCTGGGTGTGTCCAGGGCCGACTTCAATGGGAACTACCCCCCCCATTCATGCAAGGATGTCGAAGGAAAACACTGGAAAACCCAATGGACAAGGGTAGTTAGCAACAGGAATCAAACCCATCATCTCCTATCCCAAACTGGTCCTTGAAAAATAAACCACCAAAATGTTGCTTATATACGTGACCTGGGGTGGTCAGCAAAGTTGTGGAATTGCTTTCTTCATGTGAATCGGCATCATTTTTAATATAAGCTCAAAAAACAAAATTTCTTTTGAAAAATGCAGGAATAATGGGCAAATCTGATTGTTTTAAATTTCTTTTCTGCTGATTCGAGATTCCCTTTGGGGTGGGGGGACAAAATCGTGAAGAGCTCACTATTTTTTCTTTCTTGTTTTTATCTAAATCTTTTCAAGGTTATTAAGTTTGCGAAACTGCAAAGTTTGTTACGTTCATGTTTTCCGGTAATGTTTTTAATTTTAGCATCATCATCACAGTGTTCAAAATATTGCATAAATAGCAGTAAACTCCCTTTTTTTTATTAGGATTTTAAACTTCAAAAAATAAATGAGTAAAGAAATTGTGGATTCGTGTTTGTATTTAAGAATTGTAGGAGTTCAGGGTGTCTACTAGTCATGAAAATCATGAAAAAGGCATGAATTCAGGAAAGGGTAATAAAAGTCAAGAAAAAGTCAAATTTTGCTTTGGGGTCATGAATTTCTGTTTATATTTAGTAATTGTTCCTTTTCTTGTGATAATCTGAGTAATTCTCCATGCACCAACCACATAAGACATAAATGTGGTTTCCATATAATGATACAAGGGTTAAAAAAAAAAGGGGGGGGTACTCGTGCTTTTCTCCTTAAAGAACTGTTACAGCAAAAAATGTTTTAGCATAGAAATATATGTGCAAATGTCGTTTGCAAAATTTTATGGTCAATTTAGCAATTTAAATTATACTGCTTATAGAGTCATTAACATTTTCAAATGTAAATGTTGAAGAAAGGTGTGTAATGAAATTGTTTAGAACAATGTTGAGTATTTCAGCTTACTTCAGACATAGTCAAAGTTTGATGAGTCAGATTTTTGTTACTATCAGAAGGGCAGGGGTGTATGTTTTCCGTAGAAAAAATGGGGAACAGAGTGTCTCCCATCTTTAATATATGTACAAATTTGGTAGACACCCTGGAGTTTTATGCTTTCCTAAATCTACATTTCTTGCTAACTGCAATTACAAATTCAAATTTCCTGTCGTAGACTCTGTTGACTCATTATGGATTTCACTTAAAAGCACCCTGTACATAAAGAGCCTTTATATAATATAGAGAAGGAAATCTGCTTCCCAGTTTTACTCATTATACTTTTATAAGACAGCAAAGTTGAAAATGATTGAAACTTCATAATGCTGACATTAAAAAGCATGTCAATTTCGCTAACCCAACAACGAAATATAGAGAAACCACCAGCACATCAGTCCCAGATTACTCGCAGATGTGGTAAGAGGATATTAAGCTTATTGCTATTTAAATACATCATTAATTTAATATTAGCTTAAAAAATTACAGCAGATTTGTATTAAACAGTATAGTTTGAATTTATCTGGCACCATTTTGATTTATGACCCAAATCTGCAGAATTGCATTTTTTATTGCTATGTTGCTCTGTGCTTCCATTTTCGATTACATTAATGTTTCAAATAGGTATCTAACCAGTGTTAGACTGTAAAACACATCTGCTAACAAATTAAAGGTTTGATGAAATGTGTGTGTATGAGTAGTTTACAAGTAAAAATTCATTTAAATCTAACTAAAACAGGCAAATTTGTTGAAACATCGTTGAAAATTGAATTTGTTAATAGGATTGTAAGAAATGCAGGCAGTGGGGAGTTAAAAATGCAAAGGGTTACTGTATTTTTTAAACATTACATTCATTCTTTATTATTAGTCTTTCATTATACATATAAACCTATTGTAGTTTGTATATGTAATCATTTCTAGAGCATACTTATTTTGCTAGTGCAGTATATAAATCGTCAAATGCCATCATGCAGATAAAATAAACTATTGCTTGTGAAAATTGCAACACCATTCTAGAAGGAATGATGGTAATCACATGAAACTTCTTACACGATATGTAGAGCAGAGCAGGGTAGGACATGCAAATGATTCGAAATGCAGAGTCATTGCGCATGTCTTGGCCCAGCAGTGCCCTGAACAGTCGAATGAGGGATATAAAGAGAGGGCTGCTTAGGATACACACTAGTAGTGCATCGCGGACAGCGAGTTGTGAAAGTGTCTCCAGGATTCAATAATGCTTTGGCGACGACGAAGGGCGCAATATCACCATACGACAGAGTTTGAACAGGGACGAGTGATTGGTCTGCGTGAAGGTGCGTTTTCGTACTGCGGCATTGCGACTCGGACGAGACATAACGCCATGATAGTGATGTGCGTGTGGCGGCAGTAGACCGAGGAGAACCAGGTGCATCGACAATCCAGCAGTGGACCGAAAAATGTTACGACACCGCAGATGGCCGACACCTCGTCCGTATGGCAGTGGCGAACCGTTCCGCATATTCGCAAGTGTTAGCACAACATTGGAGCACTAAAACAGGTGTGGCATTGTCTGCCTCCACAGTTCGACGCGTCTGTTGCACAGAGGACTGGTTGCACGCATCGCTTTGCGGCAGATTCCTTTGACCCTGAACCACGGACGCCTCAGGCTGCAATAGGGTTTTCAATGCAGACAATAGCATGCTAATTGACAACGTGTCGTGTTTTCGGATGAGTCCCGATTCAACTTGGATTACCATGATGGCCTCATACGCATTAGACGGTATTGTGGTGAGCGCCTTCTTCCAGAATGCATTGTTGAGCGTCCTACAGGCCGAACGCCAAGTGTGATGGTGTGGGGTGCCATTGGGTAACATTTACGATCTCGGCTGCTATGACTTGAGGGCAATATCACCAGCGACCACTACATCAGGGAAGTTGTACAGGCAGAAATCATACCCTACCTTCGTAGCACTCCTGGTGCTATATTCCAGCAGAACAATGCCGGACCTCATGATGCTCAAGCCCTCTTCGCAGCACAGCGGATACCGCTTCTTCATGGCCTGCACGTTCACCAGACATGTCGCTTATTGAACATGTCTGGGATATGGTCACTTGGCAACTGGCCCATCAAAGTCCTCCAGCGGTCAGTACCAGTGATCTGTGGCCATGTATACATGCTGCCTGGCAAGCAATTACCCAGGACACCATCCAACGCCTTTTCGATTCAATGCCAACCCATCTCGAAGCTCTTATTGCAGCTCTGCGAGCTGCAAGATACTGATTTTTGCAGGTAAAAATTGTTGTATTGTTCTGAAAATTAAATCACTTATGTATAGTCATATCAGTAATGTTTAGTATAAATTTCATTTGAATCGCATGGTTCCTCCTTCTTGGTGTTGTAATTTTCACAAACAGGAGTGCGTGAAAAAAAAAATTGAAAGGAATCACTTGCCCATCCAATATATTGTGTGTTTTTTACAACAGATAACCATATTGATTAACATATGTTCTATCACAAAATATAAAGTGAATTGTTCACTGTTGAGCAAAGAATAAAGTAAATCCGTTCAAAGTGCAAATTATATGTTCTATCCAGATACTGTGTGTGTGTGTTCTATCGTTTCAAACGGTTTAGTCGGGTTGTCAATTATTTGAGCAGTCACTATTTAGTCATTAAAATAAAAAAAATTGGTCACTTTTCTCACTTTTTTCTCCGGAAAAGTCACTTTTCTCACTACTTTTTACAATGAAGTCTGCGCTGAGGTCTGTTTTCAGGTCCGGAGGTACGGAGTGTGAAGTAGAGAGGAATGAACATTTCCGGCGTCCGCTCCTCTACGAGTTTAACAAGGAATCCACAGCCGCCAAGGCTACTCGACAAATTTGTACTGTGTATGGGGAGGATGCTATTGCTCAGAGGACAGCCCGCAAATGGTTTGAACGGTTCCGAGGTGGCAATTTTGACCTCAACGACTCTCCACGCTCAGGTCGTCCATCTGACTTTGATGAGGATCGTTTGAACCATCTCATCCACTTGGATCCGCGTCAAACCACACGCAAATTGGCCACTGAGATGGACTGCGATCAGGCCACAGTGGTGCAACACCTGGAACGTATGGGAAAGATCCAGAAATTGGGGTCTTGGGTGCCTCATACTCTCACAGAGGACAACAAGAATCAGCATGTTGCCAATTGTGGTTCCTTGCTCGCCCGTTATCGCAAATGTTCTGAGGAACACAAACCCTTTCTGTCACGTATTGTTACTGGAGATAAAAAGTGGTGCCTGTACGTGTATTTCAGGTATCGGAGAGAAGGGTTAAGCCCAAAAAAAAAACGCCCACACCACGTTCAAAACATGACCTTCATCCTGAGAAGATCATGTTGTGTGTCTGGTGGGACATGGAAGGCATTAATCTCTGGAAAATGCTGCCCAGGAATCGGATCATTAACGCTGCACTCCATTGGGAGCAACTCCGCCGTGAGGAGGGAGCAATTCAGCAGAAACGGCCACATCGGCGCCATGATGCCCTTCTCCAACATGATAATGCACGCCCTCACAGTGCAAACATGACCAAAATGGTCATTCAGCACATGAAATGGGAGATCCTTCCACATCCGGCCTATTCCCCAGATGTCGCCCTTTCAGGCTATCACCTGTTCCGATCTCTTTCGAATGCACTCCGTGGCAGAACGTTCAACAATGATGTTGATCTCTAGAATTTCCTTGTATGATTTATTCGCAGCAAAACCTGCACGTTTTTTCAAGAATGGCATTGCAGACCTATCCAAACGTTGGGATACCATCGTAAACAATGAGGGGGGGGATACATAGTTGATTGATTCCGTTTTTCCTTCTGATGTAATACATTCCTGTAGTGCGGTGAAAAAAACGGCATGAACTTATACATCAACCCAATATCTTTTGATTCAGTTTTTTTTTATAAGTATAAACGAAGCAGAAAGTAATGGCATTCTATCCCCTGTTGTAAACATTTCCTGAGCTCGCCATGAGGCTCTCTCCGCTAGAAAGGTGCATTCCCAATGCTAAGAACTTTACAGCTAACATATCCTAATAAGGAGTGTGCTACCGTTGTTTCTCTCTGAATTTCAACCACACGTGGCTTCCCGAGACTTTGATTCCTTCGGAGTATTTGAATTCCTCTATCGTTCAGCGGGAACTACTATTGAGTTTTTACAAAATCTGTCCGTGTAACTACTTTAAACCCTGACTTAAATCAAACAGTAAGTAAAATAAATCCAATAAATTTGTTCTAATGATTTTGAAAAAATCATTCCAACATTACCTTTCAACTGAAGAACAAACGGTGAAGTGGAACTGCACTTTGCCCTGTCCTCGAAGAAGGTCGCATTATGAACACCTGACGAACTTTAAGGGGGGAACACCATTTTCCAGCTTCAAAAAATCGAAAAAAAATGTTTTCTCATAAAATGATAGCTAAACATGGTAAGAATATAATATTAAATTTCCAGAACGAAATTCCAAGTAGTTCCGATGTTATTGTGGATGAGCGTCAGATGTGTTCGAGCCGCGGGGGACCGCAGGCATACTGCCGAGCCTCTTCATGCTGATGTCCAGAAGCATATTTTGCCTATTTATAAAGATTTATCTGACGATGACTTATTGCAGAGGTGCTTGGGTGGCCACACGCAGAATGCAAATGAAAGTTTCAATTCCACCGTATGGCGCTTAGCTCCAAAACATTTGCATTCCGGGTCGAGTATCATCAAAATTGTATGTTTAATGAGAGGAATTCTTCAATTTTGAGAATTATGTGCGCAATGGAGATCAATGTTGGAAAGCAATCCAAGACATTCGCCGAGAAAGTTGATGAGCATCGCATAGCTCACCAGGAGCGCCGCAGCTCTTTTTCGTCCAAAGAAACTCGAAAAGCACGCAAAGAACAACAACAACAGGAAAACAGCATTATGAAGAAGCTGAAGGACTAATGTATGGCAACAACAACAGGAAAACAGTATTATGAAGAAGCTGAAGGACTAATGTATGGCAACAACAACAGGAAAACAGTATTATGAAGAAGCTGAAGGACTAATGTATGGCAACAACAACAGGAAAACAGTATTATGAAGAAGCTGAAGGACTAATGTATGGCAACAACAACAGGAAAACAGTATTATGAAGAAGCTGAAGGACTAATGTATGGCAACAACAACAGGAAAACAGTATTATGAAGAAGCTGAAGGACTAATGTATGGCAACAACAACAGGAAAACAGTATTATGAAGAAGCTGAAGGACTAATGTATGGCAACAACAACAGGAAAACAGCATTATGAAGAAGCTGAAGGACTAATGTATGGCAACAACAACAGGAAAACAGTATTATGAAGAAGCTGAAGGACTAATGTATGGCAACAACAACAGGAAAACAGTATTATGAAGAAGCTGAAGGACTAATGTATGGCAACAACAACAGGAAAACAGTATTATGAAGAAGCTGAAGGACTAATGTATGGCAACAACAACAGGAAAACAGTATTATGAAGAAGCTGAAGGACTAATGTATGGCAACAACAACAGGAAAACAGCATTATGAAGAAGCTGAAGGACTAATGTATGGCAACAACAACAGGAAAACAGTATTATGAAGAAGCTGAAGGACTAATGTATGGCAACAACAACAGGAAAACAGTATTATGAAGAAGCTGAAGGACTAATGTATGGCAACAACAACAGGAAAACAGCATTATGAAGAAGCTGAAGGACTAATGTATGGCAACAACAACAGGAAAACAGTATTATGAAGAAGCTGAAGGACTAATGTATGGCAACAACAACAGGAAAACAGTATTATGAAGAAGCTGAAGGACTAATGTATGGCGGAGGAATCGCTGATTAGCCGGTAAGACGTCACAATCATTCAGTTTCCACTTGTTAAAACTTTAAACGCGTTGTCTCAAAACTGCATTTTTCCAAACTGTTAGCATGATTTCTCAAAAACTATTCACCCGATTTTCATGAAATTTTCCACACATCTTCCTTATACTGTCAGTTTATCGGTGAACCATAAAAACGTGTGAAATTCGAATACGAACATATACTTTTTTCGCAAAATGTAGCGGAACTTTCATCAAAAATGACAACATTGACTTCCTGAAGTTGCCAGCTTGCGAATTTTTCATATAAATTGATTCTTCTGATTCACCGACAGCGTATGTATGTAAACTTTAATAAAATGTTTGGTTCATCCGTTTCAGACAATTACAGCCGATGCTAGAATGCCAACAATTTTGCAACTCGCGATGTGACCTTTCGAGCAGACCGAGCTGTACGTCCGCCATTTTAAATTAAAAAACAACAACATATTTTTAAATAGTCAAAATGTGAAATAAAAAGTGTACAAAGTTGTAATAATGTCAGACAATCCTTTTTATTTAAAAAAACTTACAAAACAGCTAATTTTCGGCCTTCTAAATGGTGTTCCCCCTTAAGCGAGGAAGGATTGTTGGGATGAGAGAAGTTGGATTTTCCTACCGCTAAATTACCATTCGTACGGGACAAAATGCCAGTGCAGTAATGCGAACGTGACGTCAATGCACAGATGAGGCTTGGACGCACAGAAATCCAGGAAATGGATCGCAAAACCGCACGATTGCACGGGATGACAGACACCTCTACCGCATGGTAGTGACCGATCGCACAGCGGCATCCACGGTGTTAGCGCAGCAGTGTAGCGCTGTCACAGATCAGGCTTTGTCGTCCAGCGCAGTTCGACGTCGTCTGCTTAACAGAGGACTGGTCGCTAGCAGCCCATTGCTGCGCATTCCTTAGACCCACAGACGCCTCAGGCTGCAATAAGGTCTGGAACACAGACATTAGCGCGCTGATTGGCAACAGGTCGTGTTTACTGACGAGTCACGCTTCAGCTTGAGGCACCATGTTGGCCGCATACGTGTTTGAAGACATCGTGGTGAACAGCACCTTGCAGTGTCATACCTTCCCAACGCGAAGCGTCTGGTTTGGGGCGCCATTGGATTCAATTTGCGATCTCGCTTGATACGAATTGAGGGACCCCTCAACAACCAGCGATACATCAGGGATATTTTAGAGGCAGAGGTGATACCCTTCCTTCAGAGTTGTCGTGGCGCTATATTCAGCAGAACAATGCTTGGCCACATGTTGCCCGGAATGTCCAAGACCTCTTCGATGTATGGCAGATACCGCTTTTTTCCTGGCCTGCATGTTCGCCGGATATGTCCCCGATCGAACATGGCTGCAAAGCAACTGGCCGTTAAGCGCCTCAATCAGTCACCACAGATGAACTCTGATCTCGCACAGAAACAGCCTGGTAGGAGGACGATATCAAAAACCACTTCCATTCAATGCCACGCCGTACAGAGGCTGTTATTGTTGCAAGAGGTTTCTTCACACGATACGGAGATTTGAACTGCAAAATCTTGGATAGTTCTACTAATGTAATCAGTTATTTCCTGTAACATGCAGAATCTGTAATATAAATTTCATTTGAATAGTAGTTCGATTCTTTCTTGGTGTTGCAATTGTCACAAACAGTAGTGTATACACGAATGAGTAATTACATTATGACCACGTACCTAATAAACTGTAGGACCCCCTTTAGTTCGCAAAACAGCGACCATGCACTAAGCGAAGCATCGATTCGATGAGGTGGCGATAGGTATCCTGGGGTATCTGGTACCACAATATCAATAGCGGGGTCCTCCAGTTCTCGTTCATTTCGGGGTGGTGGTGATTTAGCGCGAGCTTGATTCTCCAAGTCCAACCACAAATGTTCGATTGGGTTCATGTCAGGTGAATTTGGAGGCCAGGGCATTAACGGAAAGTCACCAGTATGATCCTCGAACCATTCCTTGAAGATTCTGGCAGTGTGCATTATTCTATTGGTAATGGCCATCACCAGCAGGGAACACAGTTGCCATGAATGGGTGAACTTGGTCCGCAACGTTGTTCAGATACCTAACACCTGTCAGAGGTTGTGCTAATGGGGCCTAAAGTGTCCCAAGAAAAGATCTCATCTCCCACAGCATAACACCGCCCCACCGGCCTGTTTCCGCTCAACAGTGCATCAAGGTGCCATAGCCTGCGTTGGTAATCAGCGTATCCGCGCTCGGCCATCTACGTGATGCACCAGGAATCTTGATTTGTCAGACCAGTCCACTTTCTACCAATCATTCACGGTCCAATCTTGGTGATCATGGGCCCATTTCGTGCGTTTTTAGCGATGACGTGCACTGATTATGGGGACCTGGCTAGGTTTTCGGCTACGCAGGCCCATGAGCAGAAGGCTGCGATGAACTGTGGGCTGTGACATATTGCCCTGTTCACCACTGTTGTAGCTGCGATGATTTGCCGCACTGTGGCCCTGCGATCGCTGTGAACAATGCGCCACAGTCTCCGCTCCTCTCTAGCATCAATGAGCTGCTATTATCGCTCGGGTTCCTAATTGGGTTCACCCGGCGTAATATTGGGAGCCAAGGGGGTGTCGAGTGGATTGTGATTCTGCGATTCCCTGATTTAGGGCTGACGCAGCTTCAGAATCCACTGACGGGGCGTTGTGTTTCACACAGCAGATTTTCCTTTGGGAGTCAAAGGGTCCGCTGCGTGCCGCAATGTTTTTTGTGAACGTCTAGATTTAAAATAAAAAAGCGTAAATGAACAGATTTGCTAAGTTCCGGTTCCAAAAGTTATATATATTCTCCAAATAATCTAGGCCGCCCCGGTGGCGCAGTGGTCTAAGGCGCTGGTCTCTGATCATTCGTCCGTAAGGGGTCCCGGTTCGAATCCCGGTGAGGCATGGATGTTGTGTTTGTCTTACGGCACTGGCTCTCTCCCTTCCCTGGAACCAGTGACCCTAAATTAGGGACGGGCGACTGCTTATAGCCCATTGAGTTGCTCACGGTGGTCGTTAAACCTCCAATCAAAAAAAAAAAAAAAAAAAAATCTAGGGTTGAGCACACATATTGTAGTTAACGACACACTCATCATGGAACTGAGACAAAATTAACAACAAAAACAATTTATTGGTTATGATTTGGCATATAATAAATATACGCTCGTGATACTAGCAAGAAATGATTTAAGACTCTCTGACAGGAACCTGTACTCAATTAACTATTTGCTTATAAACAATGTTAACTCTATGTGTGGACTGCTAGCTCCGATAAAAATTTTATGAGGGGACACCAAAGAAAGAATAGGATGGATTTCCTACCTCAACATCCGAATCTGGCCTAGATATCGCGCTGCTGACCACTCCGGATCCGGGAGAATTCTCGTCCGGTGGTTATTAACTTCCATCCGCATTTGTCGACCGTCGTATGGGCCCTAATGGTCCTTAGTGGGGGGAGGGGTCCGTTCATCCGGAAACCTCGGTTTCGGTCTCCCATCTGCAGCTTACGGTAGCTTCAGTCCTGCCGCTTCCTAGGTGACAGTCATGGAGGACAGTGCACGCCATGCACGCCGCGAAACCAGCCAAGGTAAAGTTTCGTGCAAAAACTGTAAACGTGAAGTGACTCGTGTAAAAACTAAACGTGAAGTGACAAAGTTCTTCTCTTCCCTTGTAAAAATTTTGACGACCCCCAAGAAGACCCACACTACCTCAAAACATCCCATCATCCAATCACTAGCTGGCAAACGCAAGCCTCCCTGAATTAAATTCCCCAGTGTAGATCTTAGTGGTCGGAAAATTAACATTTTGATCTTCCATTCGTTAGGGGGTCAAGATTCCTACCCGCTCCAGTGAAATTCTGAGAACCCCTCGTTACGTTTGCCGCGTGATACAACCACCGGCCATAAATCCTTACCCCAATTAAACTGTTAGCTCTGGTTCCAACAAGTCTACGGTGTGCCCAACACGCATTGTGGAAACTAGACACGGTTAACACTTCTATTGCCCCCAATAAAACATACTACAAAGCCAGCTCGACGACCGCTGTCGCCAGCGTTCTCTTACAGTGTCGGTCTGTCCTGTGACGCCTTGTGCTGTCTAGCTAGTCTTGCGCCTTGCTGGGAGAGGGGGGACGGGACGGAGAGAAAAAAAAACAAGAAAAGATTCACCCGAAAGTATATGGCAAAATAAAACGTACTCCTTCTTCAAAAAAAATACATGAATTAATAAAAATGAATAAATAAATAAATAAATGAATAAATAAAATAATAATTAAATAAATAAATAAACTAGGGAATGGGTTCTCGACTAAATGTAAAGCGCTCGAGTTTGGGCGCTGTCACACTGCGGACGACGGTTCGTCATTTGGCCATTCCGACTCCGAGCTCTACTAACTGAAAGCCAGTCCTCGGGTTGTACATATACTGCTCTGTGAGCTTCACTTGTACCACCGTTCGGTCTCCAGGCGCGCTCATTTCTTTAGGCTGGGGGTGGTCATAATGTAAAGGCTCATCCGTGTAGGATGGTATGTGAAAATAAAAATTGCGTACTATTTGAGTGAAAGTGGTTAACGGGTGAACTCGAAGGGGTATGATTTCAGGTCTTCCCCTCCCAGATAAGAAATAAAAATTGCGTACTATTTGAGTGAAAGTGGTTAACGGGTGAACTCGAAGGGGTATGATTTCAGGTCTTCCCCTCCCAGATAAGAAAATCTTACTCCGTCACTGCCCCATATTAACCTATGCTTGGTCCAAATTACCCTTTCCTGAAGTGAACCTTTCCTTAAAGGAAGAAGTTTTCGCGACATCAAAAGAATTTAACCAGCCAAATGCAATTTTTTGCGTCCTTAATGACTTTTTCAGAAAGTCCTATAAAAAGTACGTCAACGGGAACTCCTTCGCAGATAAAAAAAATTTATCTGATTTTTTTTTTTTATTGGAGTTTTAACGAACACCGTGAGCAACTCAATGGGCTATAAGCAGTCGCCCGTCCCTAATTTAGGGCCACTGGTTCCAGGGAAGGGAGAGAACCAGTGCCGTAAGACCAACACAACATCTATGCCTCACGGGATTCGAACCCGGACCCCTTTCGGGCGTATGATCAGAAGCCATCGCTTAGACCACTGCGCCACCGTTATCTGAATTTTTGCCCTTTTTCCATGGACCGGTCCTCTTTTTAAGTGGCAATTACTGTTGTCTTGTGTGTTGGAAACATTTTTAGCTTCAACGAGATTTTTATGCGTAAATTTTAAGCATTTAGACTAAATCTTTCCGAAAATTTTAATCAATTTTACAGCTCATTAGTTCATTTATACTCTTGAACACTTTCTGGAACTTCCCATTCATTTTGTCTTCCATTGATTCTTTGCAATATAGTGTTTCTTTACTCATTTCACTGTCTTCGCCTCTCTTTCAAGCTCTATAATTTTTTTTTCTCCCAGCCAGGATCTTTTACCCTTTTTGAAGATTTTTTTCGTTTTTCCACCCAGTGCACCTCTGAAAAGTGGCATCTGGTTTTGTTCTCTTCGCCATGTCATTTGCGGCTTTAGTTTAAATGGTCCTCTTTCTAAGTGGCAATTACTTGGGTCTTACGAGGGTGGTAAATTGTGTTTAATGCGTCCTTCCGGACAAGGTTTGGCTTGTGTCTGGCGCTCTTTGGCCAAACGTGGCCCTTGCGCCATAAAAATAAACCAACCATCCTTCCGGACAAGCTAAACTGTCGAGCCGCTTTGCCTTAGCAATGCGGTATCGGGTTACGTAATTTCCAAACACATCTGCCCGTCTTTGTGACAGCTGCCTAGATTTTTTTCCCCCTGGTCAATAATTTATGAGCTTTTTTCCTCTATTGAACACCACGATTGCAGCATTTCTCTCCCACTTTTTCTTTTTTTTTTTTTTTGGAACTGAAAGATAGTATTTCCTTCTACACGCTTGAAAACTCCATCGAACCTGTTATTCGCACAGTTTTCTTTTTCATTTGCGCTCTCCAAAGTACAACAGAAATGAATTCTTTTGGGTACTTTTTGTTAAAACGTTTGTTGAAAGATCGTATTAACTTCCTTACGAAAGTGTTAGGAATTTGTATTTTTGAAATTTAGCTGCTAAAATATTTTTCCCCTTGAAACAACACGTTTCTTTGTAGCATGGAATATTTGAGTTTCTCATTATCTATGTTGTATTGACCAAATGCATAGCAAGAAAAATTATCCTTCTATGGGAACAAAAGGTCACTGAATGTCTTTTGCTAAGTAAGAGAAAAAAGTTGACAGCAGGTAACGATTATGTTCAATGCTCGGGTGTTTTGTGTTTCAAAACTTCCTTTTTAATTTAAAGTGACACAGAACATATTTTGTGATGTAAGTAACAGAAAAAAGATACGAGGAAATGGTTACAGCAAAACCGCTGTTTTTGTTTTGCCGGTTTCGAAGCCTTTTTTTTTTTACATTCTTATCTTTAATGTTACTTTAAGACTACCATATACACTATATTAACAAAAGTCACCGGACACCTAGCAGAGAAACACAACATAGCATTTATTGACGTAAATTCGTACGGTGTCGGTCCACCTTTGGCTTTAATGCATGCACTGACCCTTTGAGACATGTTTCGACAAGATTTTGGAACACAGCTGCAAGTATGCGCTTCCATTCAGTACATAATGCTACCGCTAACTGTTGCTTAGTAGTAGGCCTTGGTTCGAAACTTCTTATGAGGCACTCTAATTCATCCCATAGGTGCTCTATGGGATTAAGAACAGGGCCCTGTGCTGGCCCGGTCACACACGATACGGAATTACACGCCGTAACAGTCCTTGCTTTATGGCTCGGTGCATTATCCTGCTGGTACCAACAAGGCTCGGTTCCATAGTATTGCCACAAAGTTGGTAGGGTATAATTGTCCAGAATATCGAGGTAGACGAGCTTGTTAACAGGTTTGTCCACGATAACCAATGGGCCGGGCCCATACCACGAAAAACCCTACCAGCTCGAAACTTGACCGTAAGAATAGTACACTGTGGTAAATAGCGTTCCCCCGGCTGCCGCCATACCCACACACGGCCATCAGACTGATGGATCGTGTATCTGGATTCATCAGTCCATAGGACTCGTTTCCATTGATCTACGATCCACGATAAATGTTCTTTACACCATGCTAAACAACGAGTAGCATTCCGAGTGGAGATAAAAGGCTTATGAGCAGCCGCACGACCACGGTAACCCATGGAATGAAGTTATCTGCGAATGGTACGTTCACATACCGAGGTTCCAGCATTTTTACTCACCTGTACACTGAGGTCTTGTGCAGTACTCTGTCGCTTAGCTGTAACGACTCTCCTGAGGCTTCGACGTCCTCTATCACTGATTTTCATTGGTCTGCCGGTACGTTTTGCAGCTTCAGGCACCACATGTGTCTTCCAATTCTTCAGTACATCCAAAACAGTTGACTTGGGTATGTTTAAATGCCTCTCGGTTTCTCTTATGGACAACCCACTTATACAATAACACCCAACAGTCTTTCCTTTCTCAAAGTCAGTTTTCTCCCGCCGCGACATTTTCACTTAACCTCACAGTGCGATATGATCGCGGTCAGCTGCAGGCTTGTTTTTATACTGTTTGAAGCTGTACCGCGCATCTTAACGCAGTGGATCCGTTCATTTGCTTTTGAATGGGTGTCCGGTGACTTTTGTCAATATAGTGTACTTGAGAAATTAAATGAAATTGTTTTATTTCACTTCCATTTTTCATCAGCAGTTCTCTGCCGCCTAGTAGCTGAGTGGCCAGGTGTGTGTTCATCTGGCTTCCCCCAAAGTGGTTCATTTCTTTGTTAAAATGCGACTTACATTAGAAAAAATGATTTAATTTAATAAAAATACATAATTGCGTGCAAGCTTTCAACTTACAATAGAAAATAATGCTCTAATTTTTTCTTCTGTTTTTCGTTAACTTTTATTTTGTCCTGACGGATTTGTTACACTTTCATTTTCGGTCGCCCCCCCCCTCCCCTGAATTTTTTTTTTATATACGCCCCTGCGCCCGATTTTCTTTTTTCTTCTTTTGGGGTTTAACGACCACCATGAGCAACTCTTTGGACTACAAGCAGTAGCCGCCGTCTCTAATTTAGAGCCATTGGCTCCAGAAAAGAGATAGAGATAATACGGGCCTGTGTGCTGGTCTGGGAATTCTTTTCCTGGCACGCATTATGCCCCCTGATCGAAGGACATTTGAACGCCACGGCTTATCGGAACATCGTTGCCGACCGAATTGATTCCTTTATGTCTACGGTTTATCCTTAAACAGATGGATGCGTCCAACAAGAAAACGCACACGCTCACAGGCCTTGTGTCGTCACCGAATGTTTCCAAGAACATGCTGAAGAGTTTTCCTTGTTTCCGTGATCTGCAGAGACCTTGGGTTTAAACCCCATCGAGCATACCTTTGATGAGGTAGAGTGGGCTGTTCGTTGCAAAACTATGCCGCTGTTCGCTTTGCAGCAGCTGCCCGACTAGTTCATTTCCGCATCGTTCAACATTCCTCCAGGACGCTACCTGCATCTGGTATGTTCCATACCCCGACGAATTTGGATATTCTGCAGACCGAAGTCTGCACAACACGCTACTAGGTAGATGTACCTAAGAAATTGGCACCTCATTGTGCTTATAGCATGAGACAGAGACGTGTTCAACCAAGATTTTCCACTATATATTAGGGGTATGCAAAAGTTTCCGCCCCCCCCTCCCGCTAGCAGGCGCTGTAGGGGTCTAACCGGCCGGCGACCCGTGCTGTCAGTTCGTACATGAAGTAAAGCATGGCGGTCGATAAAGTTTACTCGCGGCACTGTTTGTTATTCATGTTTGATTTTTTTTTTTTTTATTGAAGGTTTAACGACCGCCGTGAGCAACTCAATGGGCTATAAGCAGTCGCCCGTCCCTAATTTAGGGTCACTGGTTCCAGGGAAGGGAGAGAGCCAGTGCCGTAAGACAAACACAACATCCATGCCTCACCGGGATTCGAACCCGCACCCCGTTCGGACGAATGATCAGAGGCCATCGCTTAGACCACTACGCCACCGGGGCGGCCATGTTTGATTTAGGGAAAAGTGCGAGTGAAACATACGGTTCAATATGTCAGGCGTATGGCGAAACTGTTATGGATGAGCGGACGCATCGAGAATGGTTTGCCAGGTTTAAGAAAGGTGATCTAAGCTTGGAAGACAAGCCACGTGCAGGTAGACCGCAGAAACTCGCAGACGAAGAGCAGGAATCGCTGTTGCAAGAGGATGTCACACAAACGAATACGCAACGGGCGAAACGTTTGAAAGTAGCTCAATCGACGGTGGCACGGCGTCTACAAGCCTTGGGGAAGATCCAGAAGATTGGTAAGTGGGTTCCGCATACTTTAACGGAGCGTAATATTGGTCAACGACTGGGCATCTGCATGTCGTTTCTGAAGAGGTTTCAAGGGAAGGATTTCTTGTTGAAGGTTGTCACCGGGGATGAAACATGGGTCTATTGCGACAACCCCGTACGCGAGCGATCCTGGGTCGACCCAGGCCAGCCATCAACATTCACTGCAAAACAGGATATCCACCGAAGAAAAAGTGTTGTTGTTGTGTGTGTGGTGGGATATGCACGGAGTGCTGTACTTCGAACTGTTGAAACCGGACGAGACAATCACTGCACAACGATATAGCGATCAGTTGATGAAACTGAACGCCGCAATCGAGCACAAACGCCCGTGGACAGGTAAAAGAAGCCGCCCAGTCGTCCTGTTACACGAAAATGCCAGACCACATGTCGGTGGCACCACGAAATCAACCCTTGAACAGTTACACTGGGAGGTTTTACCTCACCCGGATTACTCCCCAGATATTGCACCTTCAGACTTTCATCTGTTGTAACGTACCAGGAGATGTGACGTACCTGCCCGAAGGACGCACACGACATAAAGGCAGATAGGAATCAGAATAAAACGTCCGCGTAGCTCAATTGGTAGAGCAACTTATTCCGGAATGAGGGGATCCGGGTTCGAACCCCGGAAGAAATTTACTTCGTTATAATGGCGCCCGAACTATCCAGATGACCCGACCGTTCAAAATCTCGCAATGGTGTGATGTTATTTCCACACCGCGAGATAGGAAAAATAAGAGAATCCCTTCTCCAGCACTTCGAAAAAAAAATTAAAAAAAATAAAAATAAAAAAATAAATAAAGGGGAGATGATGTAACGTACCAGGAGATGTGACGTACCTGCCAGAAGGACGCACACGACATAAAGGCAGATAGGGATCAGAATAAAACGTCCGCGTAGCTCAATTGGTAGAGCAACTTATTCCGGAATGAGGGGATCCGGGTTCGAACCCCGGGAGAAATTTACTTCGTTATAATGGCGCCCGAACTATCCGGATGACCCGACCGTTCAAAATCTCGCAATGGTGTGATGTTATTTCCACACCGCGAGATAGGAAAAATAAGAGAATCCCTTCTCCAGCACTTCGAAAAAAAAAAAAATTAAAAAAAAATAAAAATAAGAAAAATAAATAAAGGGGAGATGATGTAACGTACCAGGAGATGTGACGTACCTGCCAGAAGGACGCACACGACATAAAGGCAGATAGGAATCAGAATAAAACGTCCGCGTAGCTCAATTGGTAGAGTGACTTATTCCGGAATGAGGGGATCCGGGTTCGAACCCCGGCGCGGATAAAAATGATGGAGAAATTTACTTCGTTATAATGGCGCCCGAACTATCCGGATGACCCGACCGTTCAAAATGTCGCAATGGTGTGATGTTATTTCCACACCGCGAGATAGGAAAAATAAGAGAATCCCTTCTCCAGCACTTCGAAAAAAAAAAAAAAAATAAATAAATAAAGGGGAGATGATGTAACGTACCAGGAGATGTGACGTACCTGCCAGAAGGACGCACACGACATAAAGGCAGATAGGAATCAGAATAAAACGTCCGCGTAGCTCAATTGGTAGAGTGACTTATTCCGGAATGAGGGGATCCGGGTTCGAATCCTGGCGTGGACAGAAATGACGGAGAAATTTACTTCGTTATACTGTTTCGCTCTATGTAACATGCAATAGCTCAACAGCGGTTCACCAAAGTTCCAGAGGAGGAAAATTTCGTTACTGCGTTCTTCAGCTCTAAACCCGAGTTATTCTATCGCAGGGGCATTCATTTGTTTCCTGAAAATGGCAAAAGGTCATTGATGCTAACGGCCAATATTTCGTTGAATAAATGTGTACTGGTTTCCTGATTGTTCCTGTCTCCTTTCTCCTTAAAACGACGGAAACTTTTGCATACCCCTAATAGTTTTCTTTTGATACTGTGTGTCACGCGGGAGATATAATACCTCCATCTCTTTATAACGTTCCAGGAAGTTTAACGTACTTCTGAACTGTGCTGAGCTTTCTTTCTGTTCATAATACAGTGAAACCTCAGTTATACGGTTTTCACTTTTATACGTAATTCTGTGATAGTCCCGATATTTTGCTCTAGCTTCTATGGCTTTTTCATGTCGGCTATACATAATTCATTCATACGCTTTTTGCGGTTATACGTTAAATTTTGAGTTCTATATTATTAAAAACACATGGTTCTTGGATTCTTTTATACGTAATCTGGTAAGGCGGTTTCGCCATACGCCTGACATATTGAACCCTATGCTTCACTCGCACTTTTCCCTAAATCAAACATGAATAACAAACAGTGCCGCGAATGAACTTTATCGACCGCCATGCTAGTCTTCATGTACGAACTGGTAGCACGGGTCGCCGGCCGGTGAGACCCCTACAGCGCCCGCTAGCGGGGGGGGCGGAAACTTTTGCATACCCCTAATAGATAAACAGAAAAGTCAGTTTCCTTTAAAGAAATTGTTCAAGTACAGTACTATTCTCGTAAGCAAATATCCAAAAGCTTAAAAAGCAATTAAGGCATTGCATCCACAGCAAGAAAAAAGTTGAAGCAGACATTCTACCAACACTTGTATCTTACACTAATATCGTAACTAGTCAGATACGTATGTGTGTCTACAGAGCACGGTGTATGATAACTCAGGTGATACAACTCCCCATAGAGTTAGAAAACTGGATCGTTCATGTCATAGCTCGCCAGGTGGAGTGCAGGAGTTGTGGGCTGATTGTTTACCCTAATCATCATACACTGTTAAAAATTTCGTGGTAGGTTGCATCATAAAATGGTGCTACACCAGCTGCACCTCTTTCTGAGAAAGGATACACCATTGTGTGGTGCAGACAAAACACAACAACGTTTTCCAACTTTTGACCACGTTATGATACAAGGTTACACCATGTTGTTGGGTTCATTTTGCACCACATAATGGTGTATATTTTCTAAGAAAGTGGTGCAGCTGATGTAGCACCACTTTTTGGTGCAACCTACCACAAAATTTGTAACAGTGCAGTGTTAAAAAATTTGTGGTAGGTTGCACCAAAAAGTGGTGCTACACCAGCTGCACCTCTGCTGGTGTAGCACCACTTTTTGGTGCAACCTACCACAAAATTTGTAACAGTGCAGTGTTAAAAAATTTGTGGTAGGTTGCACCAAAAAGTGGTGCTGCACCAGCTGCACCTCTTTCTGAGAAAAGATACACCATTGTGTGGTGCAAATAAAACCCAACAACATGGTGTAACTTTACATCACGTTACAGTTCAAGGTTGAACCATATTATGGTATAAGGTAGCATCATGTTGTTAGGTTTTGTTTGTACCACACAATGGTGTATCTTTTCTCAGAAAGTGGTACAGCTGGTGTAGCACCACTTTTTGGTGCAACCTACCACAAAATTTGTAACAGTGCAGTGTTAAAAAATTTGTGGTAGGTTGCACCAAAAAGTGGTGCTGCACCAGCTGCACCTCTTTCTGAGAAAAGATACACCATTGTGTGGTGCAAATAAAACCCAACAACATGGTGTAACTTTACATCACGTTACAGTTCAAGGTTGAACCATGTTATGGTATAAGGTAGCATCATGTTGTTAGGTTTTGTTTGTACCACACAATGGTGTATCTTTTCTCAGAAAGTGGTACAGCTGGTGTAGCACCACTTTTTAGTGCAACCTACCACAAACATTTTAACAGTGTATCAAAGAACAAATTAGTGATTCATGTCCTAGACCTAGAGCTTTGAAAGTTGAAACACGTTCTTTACATGTCGAATAATCTATGTCCGATAGTTCGATACAAAGCGCTTTCATCCCATATCAGAAACGTAAGAATTGAACTGTTCTTAGTCCGACATATAGCTGCACTATAAATTTTAGTCTCCTTCTAAGTTAAATAGAGTTGATGTGTTTTAACTTCTGTAGAGAATTTTCAACCTTTCTGGAATTCAATACCACACGACTAAACAATATAATTCATCAAAAATACTTGTGATAAACACAGATTTAGCACTGATGAAATCATAAACGGTATGTATTCCTATCAACGGAAATGTGGCAGTGTAAGTTGTTTACGTTATGCATGCGCGCCGCCATTTTTATATGTATAAACGGTGGCCCGCATGAAACCATTGCAATAGATTTCTAGTTAAAAAAAAACTGTTTTACGATGGAAAAAACTATTGACCGCCGCTTTAAACTTGCCGTTCTACATACGAAAAATGAAATTGTCCTACATAAAGGTGTGGGAACATGAAATGCAATGTGTGCCTACTAATGAGTGAGATTATGAAACATAAATATGCATATACACAGTCGAGTCACATTATTGTGACCACCTCCTACTTTTGACGTCAACAGCATGTAGCCAAAGAAAGAATGCACGTGTCTTGAGCTGGCTTGGAGGGTACATAAGGTATGTTATAGGCATTCTGAAAACATATCACTCGTTGCTTTTCATGCATGAAAGGAGCGATTTATCAGATTGGCAAAAAGGGATGAATATCGGTTTTCGGGCCTAGGGTGGCCCTGTTTCTGAAATAGCGCAGTTTGTGAACTGTTCGCGTGCTGCTGCGGTTAAAGTGTATCGTGATTGGAGGTATGTCACCATTGCGAATAAGCGAGTGTAAACTGCGGAGCACCGCGTGCCATTGATGTGAGAGGTGAACGTCGGCTTCGAAGGTGCGTGAGGGCCGATCAACACACTACAGTGAAGCAACTCACTGGCCGAATGAAACAGGGGGCTACCGGAAGTGTGTTTAAAAAGACTGTTCAGCGAACCCTATGGGGCTTCGATGCAGACGGATGGTCACTGCACCTATGCTAACGAAGGTGCATCTGCAGAAAAGGCTTTTATTTACACGGCAGTATCGGGATTGGACCTCCGCTGATTGGCAAAGGATTGCCTTCTCCGATGAGTCACGTTTTCTGCTTCATCGAACTGATGGGCGTTGGCGTATGAGGCCAGAAACATCGGACAACAAACACTCTTCAGCCATAGCTGTAAGAACAAAAGCTAGTGGAGGCAGCGTTATGGTCTCGAAAATGTTTTCGTGGCGTTCTCTGGGTCTACTCATACCTGTGGAAAGCACTATGGGCCGAATTCGTTATGAATCCATCCTTGCAGACAGCGTACGCCCATACATGCTGATTGTCTTTCCTGGGGTGGATGGGATCTTCCAGCAGGAAAATGCAACGTGTCAGACAACTAGAAATGTCCGAGAGTGGTTGGAAGAGCACGATGAAGACTTCAAATTTTTCTCTGGCCCCCGAATTCCCTATACTTAAACCCAATTGAACATCTGTGGGACCACCTCGATCGTGTTATTAGCTCTATGGATCCTCCAGCAGCTGTCAGATGCACTGCAGTCGGCATGGTTGCACATACCTGTGAACTCCTTACAGCACCTTACTGAGTCACTCCCAGCCCGTCTAGCTGCAATCTGCGCTGCACACGGCGGTTACTCTGTATATCAGCTGGTGGTCACAATAATGTGACTCGACCGTGCATATCGCTGTAGTTGCCGACATCCCACCTGGGAAGCACAAAAGCGCATTTTTACGAAGCGTTTCAGGTCTTTTTTTTTCAATTCGAAGCAAAACATCATTCTTAAAACACGAATACCTCTGCCTCTTCCTCCCACAAAAAAACATAAGTTGTGCCCAGTCATCGGCCCGCACGTTGGTCGCGCCATCTGGTGACAAGTAACATTAACGGACGCTTTTTGTTTCCAGAGTCGTACCACCTGATTATCATGCAACGTGCTCCAGGGCAAGGGGTGGAGATTGCAAAAATTCCTTTTTAGCCGGTAGTGAAATAAAAATTCTTCCTTTTCGACGTTTTGTATATACACTGCTGGCCACCCAAAATGCAACACTAAAAAGGACACGAAATAGCAAAGCCAGATTTACTGGACACATAACAACAGATACAAAGGTGAAACGATTGAGCTTACAGGCCCGTGCGACTTGCGGAACACGCAGGCATCAATAGTTCGTGTGGCACCCATGGCTGGCAATAACGGCCGCTACACGCCGCGTCATCGAACGAAAGAGGCTTTGGATGTTGGCTTGGGGTATGTCGGTCCAGGCTGCTTCCACACGTCGCCACAGTTCATCAGGCGTAGCCGCGGGTGGTGCTTGCCGAGCCACTCGGTTGCCGATCAGCGACCAGACGTGTTCGATGGGCGACATATCGGGAAAACAAGCGGGCCACGGCAGTAGTGACACCTGGTGGGCCGTGAAGAATTGTTGCACGATGCGTGCCACGTGCGGGCGCGCATTGTTCTGTTGAAACGTGGCCGCTGGCAGGTCCTGCAGGTAAGAGAGGACTACAGGCTCCAAAACGTCGGAGATGTAGCGGTGGCTGTTAAGTGTACCGGCGATGCGTACCAGAGGGGTGCGGGTGTCATATCCAATTGCGCCCTAAACCATAACGCCAGGCGACGGACCTGTATGGCGATGCATAGCGCAGGCGTCATACAGTCTCTCGCCGCGGTGCCGCCACACGCGGATCCGACCATCGTGGTGCTGCATGCAGAAGCGGGATTCATCGGAGAAGACAATGTCGGGCCATTCTGTAGTCCAGGTGCGGCGTTCAACGGCCCACTACCGCCTCACTCACCGGTAGTGTAACGTCAATGGTAAGCGGAGCAATGGGCACCGTGCGACAAGTCCCAGCTCCTGCAGACGACGTCGAACGGTACGTGCTGACACAGGTTGTTGCGTAACACACCCTAATTCCTGCGCTAACGTTCGTGATTTGGCGGTGCGAGTCGTCAATGCCCGCCGCACGACATGCCGGTCCTCTCGTTTGGTGGTGTGCCGCGGCAGCGGCACTCGCTCACGTCGGTCCTTCCGTTCCTCCTGCACCCACCGAATCCATACTCGCCTCACTGTGGCTGGATGTCGTCCCACACGGGCGCCGATTTCTCGGTACGATAAACCGCTGCCGCGATAAGCCACTATTCGTCTTCTGTCGAACTCCGAAACGTGCTGGAATGACTGCCGTATTCTGGGACGAGGCATCAGGAAGCTTCCCACGAACAGGTACGGCAGCACAACACACTTCCATTACTTACACCCCGCCTTCTGTGCACCCTTCTTATAGTGCTTTTTGGTGGCGTGCCGGCCGCACATGATTTGCATATACCCTGCAATGCTAATCGTTTGCATCTCCTCTCGCGGGCGACGCATGCTGCGAATTTCAGGCCAATCGGATGCTTCCTTCTTGGTGTTGCATTTTGGGTGGCCAGCAGTGTAAATTATTAGTTCTTTCTCGTCCCTGCATTGTTGTTTTGCCATCTTTATTTTCTAACTTCTGGTCTTTTGTGCAATAATTAGTTCATTGCACTGCTTTTTTGGGGGGATGTTTTATTGTTTATACACTTAAGATTTCACAACTCAACACCCATTTTGTGGAAGTTACAGCAGTCACATTGCTCCTATTTTGGTTCGTGTTTGGATTTCAATGATTGAAAATTGACTATCTCGTCCAGATTTTTCATAAAACGCCCTTAAGTTAATAAAAAGGAATAAAACAAAATTTATAATTCTACATTAAATTATCGTGCTTAAAGTTCACAGCTGAGATTGCATTTTCAAAAGTCATTCTTTCAGGCAACGTATGATTCAGTAGCTTCGAGAAGCATTTCATACAAACCGTCGCAGTCGCAGTGGCTCAGTGGTTTAGTCAAAGAATATCTAACGCTTAAAGAAGGTCAACTCTCATAGAGATAACGTAAAACAGGAGGCAACAGCGCCACCACATCTTAAGAGATGATATGCTCTGCGGGAAAGTTAACATTCAGGAGCAAAAGACGTTGGGGGGGGTACTACTGCGGTGAAGCTTTTTTGATCCACGATGGTTTCCTTCGATCTGATGACTATTTACTTGGAGCAGTTTTGCTGTTGTTGTTGTTTTCTGATATCCCGCCCATCCCTTATTGTGGCGAGAAAAATATGCAATAACATCAGTATTACTATTTAAATTAAGTTTCAGCAAACATTAGTTAGGCCTAAAGATCCGTACAAAATGCAGACATTCCCCAGTATTTGGCATTACTGAAAATATTTCTAAAAAACTGAAGAACAAGCAAAAGCCTTAACTAACCCGGTTGGCGTAACAAAACTAACATAACCGATTTGCGAAGTGATTATGCTACTGAGAAGGTTACAATCACGTGCTGTGAGTCTGAGTAGTTCGGCCGACGGCTGACTGTTCTTTACCCAAAGAACTGAAGTCAACAGAAATACGCATGCGCAGTCTGCTTCGGCAGACTGCGCATCAGCCTGTATGTTGGCTTCTGTGCACTGCATGTTTTCCCTGAAGATACGGCTGCGCTAGTTACGTCTCGCTGAGCCTTAACTTCTTCTCGTTAGATATTCTTTGGACGAGATGCGATAAGGCTCTCCCGCCTCTCCCAGTAGTACACTTTTGGGATGAATTGGAGTATAGGTCGAGTGAGAGTACTTCGGTAGATAAGTCACAAAATCCATGAAGTCATCTCAATATAAAAACTCAAAGGTTCTCCTACCAAAAAAGTACACTATCTATTTACTCTCCTGCCGTCTTCCGACTGTACGGGTAGAACAACTGATGATAACCATTGTCACAAAAAAACACCGGAACGTTAAAATGACTTATGCATGTGCAGCAATGCGTACCTGTCCCCGTCAGGTGACTCTCCTCATAGGTCCCGCCCACTATCTCAGATGAACGGTTACAAGCTAGCGTTTACTAAACCAAAGAATATCTAACGAGAAGAAGTTAAGGCTCAGCGAGACGTAACTAGCGCAGCCATATCTTCAGGGAAAACATGCAGTGCACAGAAGCCAACATACAGGCTGATCGGCTGATGCCGAAGCAGACTGCGCATGCGTATTTCTGTTGACTTCAGTTCTTTGGGTAAAGAACAGTCAGCCGTCGGCCGAACTACTCAGACTCACAGCACGTGATTGTAACCTTCTCAGTAGCATAATCACTTCGCAAATCGGTTATGTTAGTTTTGTTACGCCAACCGGGTTAGTTAAGGCTTTTGCTTGTTCTTCAGTTTTTTAGAAATATTTTCAGTAATGCCAAATACTGGGGAATGTCTGCATTTTGTACGGATCTTTAGGCCTAACTAATATTTGCTGAAACTTAATTTAAATAGTAATACTGATGTTATTGCATATTTTTCTCGCCACAATAAGGGATGGGCGGGATATCAGAAAACAACAACAACAGCAAAACTGCTCCAAGTAAATAGTCATCAGATCGAAGGAAACCATCGTGGATCAAAAAAAGCTTCACCGCAGTAGTACCCCCCCCAACGTCTTTTGCTCCTGAATGTTAACTTTCCCGCAGAGCATATCATCTCTTAAGATGTGGTAACGCTGTTGCCTCCTGTTTTACGTTATCTCTATGAGAGTTGACCTTCTTTAAGCGTTAGATATTCTTTGTCTCGTCGTGGAATGCAAGAACGGTATCCATCCGCGTTAATGTGCTCTTCTACTGTTTTATTCTTGATCCCCTTACCCACCCACACATCTGACAAGCAGTGGGGATTGTGAGTGGGGGTCTGGTGGAGACCAAACTGCTTTCCCTACTGCCTGTTTAAGTAACGCACCCTTCGAGTTTCTCCGATGGTAATTTATTCTCTCTGCGTTGTTATTGTTGGGAGAGGTCTTCCACCCCTTCCTCCTGTCCGCGTTGTATCCCAAGTGGGCAGAAATAGCCGAAAGTGCGAAGCTCTTGATTCAGCAACTTCTCACAACAAATTTATTTCTAAAAGCGCTGTAACTTCCGGATTTTTTTTTTTTTTTTTTTCAGATAGCAATTTTGTCTGATAAACTGTTGAGCAAACAAGAATGGATTCTAAGCAATAATTCTGATGCTTTTCGCTCTTAACGCCAGGGACTATTTTTCGTGGCGGAGGTAGCTGTTTCGTACCCTTCATAGTGACAAAGAATATCTAACGCTTAAAGAAGGTCAACTCTCATAGAGATAACGTAAAACAGGAGACAACAGCCCCACCACATCTTAAGAGATGATATGCTCTGCGGGAAAGTTAACATTCAGGAGCAAAAGACGTTAGGGGGTACTATGCAGTGAAGCTTTTTTTTTTTTATCCACGATGGTTTCCTTCGATCTGATGACTATTTACTTGGAGCAGTTTTGTTGTTGTTGTTGTTTTCTGATATCCCCCCATCCCTTATTGTGGCGAGAAAAATATGCAATAACATCAGTATTACTATTTAAATTAAGGTTCAGCAAATATTAGTTAGGCCTAAAGATCCGTACAAAATGCAGACATTCCCCAGTATTTGGCATTACTGAAAATATTTCTAAAAAACTGAAGAACAAACAAAAGCCTTAACTAACCCGGTTGGCGTAACAAAACTAACATAACCGATTTGCGAAGTGATTATGCTACCGAGAAGGTTACAATCACGTGCTGTGAGTCTCAGTAGCTCGGCCGACGGCTGACTGTTCTTTACCCAAAGAACTGAAGTCAACAGAAATACGCATGTGCAGTCTGCTTCGGCATCAACCGATCAGCCTGTATGTTGGCTTCTGTGCACTGCATGTTTTCCCTGAAGATATGGCTGCGCTAGTTACGTCTCGCTGAGCCTTAACTTCTTCTAGTGATTCACTCTTAGGTTGACTCGGAGTATAGTTCCCACACAGCCGAGGGAGCACTCTCATTCCTCCGTTCGCTCCGGATTGGTACCGATGTGTTTTGTATCGAGAACCCATAAATTGCTTAACGTTCTTTTTTAATTTTCGAGTAGGAGGGTTAAAGTGTGGAATTGAAGGCATTTTTGATGAAGTTTGGAGGAACAAGAATATCAGGGATTTCCTAAACATTAGAAAAAATATATATATGACAGACCACTTACTATTTTATCAGACACAAAATATGGCAGACAACATTCTGGAGTAATTATTCCAACCGAACTGTCTTATTTCAACAGAAGTCTATTTTCAGGTGTTACTTTACATCAGTAGGTAGGTCTTTCCTGGTACAAAATCAGTCTTTGTTTTTTGTTGTTGTTTTTTCTTTTTTTTTTTTTTCTTTTTACTAGTTAGATCTCTTCACATTCACGAGGGGAAAAACTTGATCGTAAGATTAAGTATTTCGGTGTGGAGACATACTTTTGTTTTCATCTGAGAAATGCTAATATTCCTTATGATATCGTACACAAACATACTGTACAGTATTGTTCACTATGATCATTTGTAGCATATGTTAAGTAACCTCACAGTGAATTTCTTGGCAGATCAGATAAGATCATATGTAGAAGATCTTAGAAAGGAAGTGTATGACCGCAGGTCTTAAACAACACATAGAATTAGGAAGCTAGGAGATTTGGGCTAGAGTGCCCGATAGAAAAAATACACGGAAGCGAAGTAGAAAGGGGGAGGAAGACGTCATTATTTATTACCGGGGGGGGGCAGTACCCGGTGTCCGACCGCTTATCGTGACCATAATTTCTTAGCAAGCAGAACTTTCCACGATAAAAGACAATGTTTTTGTTATGTGCCTCTCCTTATAGGCCCCGCCTGCTCGCAGCTCTGAACCAATCGCGTGGCGAAAATGGCATTCATTGCAATACCGTATATACACTTGCGACATACGCATCCCGATGGAGCAGTGGTCAAAACGCTAGCTTCTGAACACTTATCCCAGATAGATCTGGGATCGAATCCCTGTTAGGTATGGATGTTGTGTGTTTTACAGCACTGGCTCGTTTCCGTCCCTCAAACCAGTGGCCCTAAATGAGAGACGGTCGACTGTTTATAACTCATCAAGTTAAGATGGTCGTTAAACACCAAACCAAACCCCCACCAACACAGCGCGTACGTTTTCCTTCTGTTTGTGAATATCCGTGATTGCTGTCTGGGTCTGAAGCATAAATTCCTTCTCTTTGATCTTTCAAACATGCTCCATGATACTGGTGGCGACAGACATCAATGTTTCTTGCCATTTTTTTACAATACCTGAAAGTAGATGACAATCTAGACTAAACTGTTAAACCTAGAAGACATCTCAAAGTCAGTTTTATGTTGTGGGAGTGAGTAAAGTTTAGACATGCCCTGATTCCAAACAGTTTCATGTGCCTAGTAAAATGAAACGTAGAAGATGTAATACAGCTCGATTGTAAAGATCAACGGATAAGAAAAAGCAGATGTTTGACTGCGCAAAGCCAGATAAAATTCCATGCTGAACACCTTTTCCCGCGAATCTTATCTCTCCTATAAAAGTTGTGGATGTACACCCCTAATGTCTTTAATACGAAAACAAGCGAAGTTGTCTATCTCAGTAAACATTCAATCGAACGTCAATGCAACTTGCCATTTCCTGCTACGTACGCTTAGGTTGCTCTGTGATTATTTGTGTCAGATTTAAATAACTGTTCTACTTTTTTAGCACTTTTACTAGAATGCAATTAACGTGCTGCGTTGAGTAGTGCAGTCAGCAACATTATTACTTTTACTCATAAAAAAATCGCTTTTTTATTGGAAAATTTAATTAAATAAAAAAAAATTTCATACACTTTGTACAAAAGAATATTCTTCGGTGTTTATATTAGGACGGTTGTCGCAATCTGTAAATGTGACTCCGTTGGAAAGTTTTAATCAGCGTTTATTCGGTGGGCTGCTAGCACTGTAAAGCGTGCGAAGGGTCAGCCTAATGTCAACACATCCTTTGCACGACTTGCCCTCATTTCTGTCTCTCTTTCCAAAGTGAAATATTTTTACATATCTGTTTCATAAAAACTATTTCGAACTCTAACTTATGTTTATATAGTAGACTGGTGTGCCCACCATAGCGTTATCTCATTGGAGAGAGCGAGTTCCGTGGGAAACTGAATCCTTTAATCGGCTTAGTTACAGTGGCTAGAACAGATAGTGTGTCGTGCATTAATACCTTACTGTTTAAATTTTAGTTCGCTCTTTTCATGAAACCGCGAAATGGCGCCCCTGCGAGTTTCGGTGCTATGATCTTTAAACATCAGCATGCTTTTTCTATGGCATGTTCGGTGGATAGCGGTTGAAAAGACGATTTATTTGTTAGATCGGCCATGTAAAGTAGCAGTAATAAGTGTAACGTTGAGACAGTGTTTCGTACCTGAATGCAACAGTGGTTACAGGTCCTGTAAAGAAAAGGTAACTATTTTCCGTGCCGAAAGATGGGGCAAGGCAGATCGAATTATTATTGTTTTTTACTTGTCCTAAACTAGACCCACAGGTGGTTAGAGGAAAGACCAAGCCAAATGGCAAACTGTAGCGTCTCATTATTCCAAATGTTTGCACACAAGCCTGTCACCAGGGTTGTCTTATTACCCACACAACTCACGGCGGCCAAGATGAATTTTGCATTGCTGTTGTGTGTTCTTAAGTCTGAATATCTCTGCAACTTAGAATCTAAATTAGTGATTTTTGTTTTTGCACTTGCATCATGCGATGCTGTGTACCATTCTGTGTTTCATTCTTATGTGTTAAGTACTCCTGTTATTCTGCTAGCTATATATTTCATATCTTCCACTGAGATCTAAGGTAAATGTGTAGTTTAGCGTCCTAAATTATTTCTCCGCAAATGTTGAAGGATTTCGAAAAAGTGAGACGTACAGATTTTGAAGTATGTAATTTTTCATGGCAAATGATGAAAACATTTTATGCGTAATTATGCGTTTTAGAGATTTTTACCGTAAACGTGACCTGCCGCCCCGGTGGCGCAGTGCTCTAAGCGATGGCCTCTGATCATTCGTCCGAAAGGGGTCTGGGTTCGTATCCCGGTTAGGCATGGATGTTGTGTTTGTCTTACGGCACTGGCTCTCTCCCTTCCCTGGAACCAGTGACCCTAAATTAGGGACGGGCGACTGCTTATAGCCCATTGAGTTGCTCACGGTAGTCGTTAAACCTCCAATCAAAAAAATAAATAAATAAATAAAAAAACGTGACCTCCAAGTACGACGACGTGAACACCGCTGCGGTAAACCTAACGGAACGCACCGGTAACACGTCAAGCTTGGCTCCCGTGAAACGATGGTCTCATTCCGGCGGCTATTTTGATGACGGAAGAGTTCAAGAGGAACGGGGAACTTTCTTACCAGGAAAGCGTTGCAATTTGTAGTGCTAAATTGCAGAAAATAGTTCTTCACTTGCGTCGCAGTTTTTTCAAAACACATGATGACAATTGCTTTGTTCTCATGCATATGCTTCTCTGATACGAAATAGAAAGTATGCAGATGTCTTTCTTTCTTGTAGAAAAGCGTTAAAAGTAGATGTTGCGTTCTCTCCAACAGATGTTACATGACATCGGAAAATGAAAGTTTTGCTCCTCCTATTGACGGCGTAGTTCGCAATCCATTCAAATTGGATTGCTAAAAAAAAAAAACCTCGAAGGAGAAGTGAGTTTATACAATGCGCATCAAATAATCATACACGAAAAAACTAAGAAATTGTCAGATTGTGATGTGAAAGACTGAGACAGAAATGATTAGCTATTTTCTGTAGCGCACCACTACAAAATGGAACGCTGTCCTGGCAAGAACGTTCCTCGCTCCTCTTGTTCTCTTCCGCCAGCAAAATGGCCGCTGGAACCAGAGCGTCGTTTCACTGGAGCCAAGCTTGACGTGGTCGCTGCGGGTGGCGTTGTGTTAGGCCTTCCGCAGCAGTGCTCACGTCGTCGTACTTGGAGTTCAGTTTTACTGTAAAGATCTTTAAAATGCATTTTACATATGAAATTATTGCACCATTTGCCATCAAATTGCATACTTTTAAGATTTGTACGGCTAACTTTTTCGAAATCCTTCAACATTTCCTGCGAAATCTAAATACACTGCATTTATGTTCGTGCAGGATACCGTCCTCTTACGACTTCTATTTATTTATTTTTTTCACGAATACGATTCTTCAAACTAACTGATAGTCAGTTTTGCTATTTATTTTAAATTCTACGCAATTTCCTTATTAAATACTTCGATATTGATACTGGACAATCTGTAAATACGGAAAGTTGATAGAATGAACTTCTGGCCTTCCCCAAAAAGAATAAATATCTCCTACGTCATTCATACAATAAAAAGCAAACAATGACGCTAACCTATTTCAATGAAAATATTACTTATGCATCACTTGGTACAACATTTTGGACTTCAGAAAGCCAAGTTCCAAACAAACCTCAATACGGCGAAGGCGTGGATTGTGAGGTTTGTGCGTGTAACTAGAGCCACCATGCGATCACTTCTGTCGTAACTCAAACAGAAAAACGGACCCCTTTTCGGCATTATTTTGCCTATTGTGCAGGTCGTACCTCTAATCACATGTGGGTCTATTTCCTAAATTAATTTGGTAGCCACCATAGGGAATACAAGAGTAAGCGAGAGAACTTAACGTTAAAGACGAACGCCTCGAGTCCCAAGAATTCTCCGCTTTCCACGCCAATTGGAGTAGCAGGCTGGGGGCAAAAACAGAATGCGCGCAATGCATTGTGGGAGCACATGCCTGCCGAGCCAAAGCTAGGGTCACGTGTGTCTTACAATTACTGTACTTTACTAATTATTTTTTTCGATACTGAAAATTTTTTTATTCCTCTTGCGGATAAAACTTCTACAGCGACCTTCGCTTCTTGAAGTACGCTCATAGGATTCAATTTGGATTCAATACTATCAGCTTCACACAAGGTCCACGTGAGTTCGTCAACAATAACAAATAACTATTACGAAAAAAAGAAAAATACCAAAGAAACACTGACGATCTTTTCGCTTTGGAAATCGAAAAAGGCTCATTTTGTCCTCATCTGTAATTGAACAATCCTTAAAATGACAACTTTTTTCACTATATTGAAACACTAATTCACCAGATCGCATACAAAACGTGCGCTCCTAACCAAAGATTTGTAATCTGTTCTTACTGGTTTAGGCTGTCATGTGACCATGTTGGTTTGCCCCCTCACCGCCAGATGGCAATGAGGTTTCGAGGAACCACTATTTCCATTGGAGTTCCTACGCTTACCATGTACTCGTTTGGAAGCCACTCAGTAATTAATTATTTAGTTAAGCATGCCACTTTTTTTTGTTTTGTATATATCATCGTATTTTGTCGAAAAATTGGGTGATGGTGGTGGGGTTTTTTTTGGTTTTTTTTTGTATGTTCGCTTTTTGTTCAAAGTTCTATAAATTTTACCATGGGAAGATTAGGCCTAAGTACAGTATCATGTGACACCCAATTAAGCATTTTGTGTCCTGTAGAGATACACAAAAGAGTAGCAACAGGATCAGAAGAGAATTCAATGCAATAATTGATTGGAGAAAAATCTCAATAATTACGGAGAAAATTTGCGTCCAGCAATGTATTTGTACTAACCAGCCTTCTCACACGCAGATTCCATGCGAGATACCCCCGAAAATCGTGTCGTGAGATAGCGGCAGAGGTAAATCTCCACCACACGACAGTTGTTCGGCGTCTGGCAGCGCTGGGTAAGGTCAGAAAGCTGGACATGTGGCTGCCGCATGAGTTGACAACTGCCTACAAGACTAGGCCTTGGGAAGTCTGCACGTCGCTGCTTGACAGGAATGAACAGGAACCTCTACTATATCAAATCGTCACCTGCAACGAGAAGTGGGTCCTTTATGATAATCGGAAATAATCTGCACAATGGTTAAGCAAGGCACATCCTGCTGGGCAGCATCCTAAGCCACCCCTACACGCCAAAAAGATGATGCGCCTTATCTGGTAGTCCACAGCCGGGATAATTCATCGGAGTTTCTTGGCAGGAGGCCAAACCATCACTGGAAAACGTTATTATGTTGAATTACACCAGATGCACCGGACATTGCTGCAGAATCAACCGGCTTTGGTCAACAAACAGGCAATGGGATGTTCTTGTCCAGAACAACGAATTATGCTGACACTAAGTGTCTTGGGCAATGAAGCACTGCCTTATCCTACCTATTCTCCGGACTTGTCTCCGACAGACTATCATCTGTTTCGTCGCCTGAATCACTTCCTGTCCAGGAAAAAGTTCCCGACAGAAAACGAGGTTCAATGTGCAGTTGATGACTTCCTCGGGTCTCAGCCGCAAGACTTTTTCGTTCCGGGATCATGGCCTTGCCGGACAGATATGTGTCAATGACGAGGTGGATTATTTTGCCTAGGTAAGTTGTCCTACTTTTCCGTTCTCGCCGTCTACGTGTGCTGTTCCTTTGCCGGACATTTCATTCGCACGAACCCAATAGTATACGCTTTCTTTTCTTTTTAGTTTATACAAATGAAAGGAAAATTAGCGTTTCACCCAAATAGACTTTTTTCTTGAACTTATACAAAGCCGCGACGGCTCATGGAAACTAAGCAAAGCTACATGTTTTTCTTTTTGTTTTTTTTTTTTTTCTTTTTGCCAGTCATATGCGCAGTTAAGGTACCGAACTGCGGTGACAGGCGCACCCGCCCATTTTGGTGCCTGGACCAACGAACCGAATCCCACACTGTAAAAAATTGCTGAGAATAGTCTGGATTAAGACGGTTTACAGATCGTAAGCACGCTGCCGCCCCGGTGGCGCAGTGGTCTAAGGCAATGGCCCCTGATCATTCGTCCAAAAGGGGTCCGGGTTCGAATCCCGGTGAGGCATGGATGTTGTGTTTGTCTTACGGCACTGGCTCTCTCCCTTCCCTGGAACCAGTGACCCTAAATTAGGGACGGGCGACTGCTTATAGCCCATTGAGTTGCTCACGGTGGTCGTTAAACCTCCAATCACAAAAAAAAAAAAAAAAAAAAAAAATCGTAAGCACGCCACCTTGCGGTCAACCATAAATTTTCTGTAGATAAACTACATGTTCACGGTGTTTAAACTGTTTGAACGCTTACTGTATTTTAACCTTGACAATCTGGCAAACGTTCTTCTGAAAGTGGTTATATACCTGTTCTTTCATGTGCAATCAGTCGACTGGCAACACCTCTGTGGGCAACACGTTTTTATTTCCCGTTCAGTAGACATATTTATTCCCACTCATTATACATGTTAATGAACATTACGGCATTAGATGGTTTTTATTTCCCATTAGACATGTTAATGAACATAACATGTATTATTATTTATTTGTCATTAGACATTTTTTTCATTGGAGGTTTAACGACCAAAGTGAACAACTCAACGGGCTATAACCAGTCGCCCGTCCCTAATTTAGCGACACTGCTTCCAGGGAAGGGAAAGAGCCAGTGCCGTAAGACAAACACAATATTCCTGCCTCGCCGGGATTCGAACCCAGCCCCCTTTCGGACGAATGATCATAAGCCATCGCTCAGACCACTGCGCCACCGTTAGACATCTTAATGAACAGTATGGTCATGACACGTTTTTATTTCCCGGTCATTAGACATGTTAATGAACATTACGGTATGGTACTGTAAAGTTGCAGTTTATTGACTAGCCACTCAGCTGTCGATGTATCTACCGTAATTTGACACTGCAGTTTTTTACAGAGCAGGCTTTAACTTATTAACATTTTTCACGGGCCAACGAACCGAAACCGAATCCCAGCCTTTTTTTCTTTTTTGTGGGTTTAACGACCACCGTGAGCAACTCAATGTGCTATAAGCAGTCGCCCGTCCCTAATTTAGGGTCACTGGTTCCAGGGAAGGGAGAGAGCCAGTGCCGTAAGACAAACACAACATCCATGCCCCACCGGGATTCGAAACCGGACTCCTTTCAGACGAATGATCATAAGCCATCGCTGAGACCACTGCGCCACCGGGGCTGCCTCAGACTTTTTTTTTTTTTTTTTGAGGTTTAACGACCACCGTGAGCAACTCAATGGGGTATAAGCAGTCGCCCGTCCCTAATTTAGGGTCACTGGCTCCAGGGAAGGGAGTGAGCCAGTGCCGTAAGACAAACACAACATCCATGCCTCACCGGGATTCGAACCCGGACCCCTTTCAGACGAATGATCATAAGCCATCGCTGAGACCACTGCGCCACCGGGGCTGCCTCAGACTTTTTTTTTCTTTTTGGAGGTTTAACCCCAGTCGCCCGTCCCTAATTTAGGGTCACTGGCTCCAGGGAAGGGAGTGAGCCAGTGCCGTAAGACAAACACAACATCCATGCCTCACCGGGATTCGAACCCGGACCCCTTTCAGACGAATGATCATAAGCCATCGCTGAGACCACTGCGCCACCGGGGCTGCCTCAGACTTTTTTTTTATAGGAGGTTTAACGACCACCGTGAGCAACTCAATGGGCTATAAGCAGTCGCCCGTCCCTAATTTAGGGTCACTGGTTCCAGGGAAGGGAGAGAGCCAGTGCCGTAAGACAAACACAACATCCATGCCCCACCGGGATTCGAAACCGGACCCCTTTCAGACGAATGATCATAAGCCATCGCTGAGACCACTGCGCCACCGGGGCTGCCTCAGACTTTTTTTTTTTTTTTGGAGGTTTAACGACCACCGTGAGCAACTCAATGGGCTATAAGCAGTCGCCCGTCCCTAATTTAGGGTAACTGGTTTCAGGGAAGGGAGAGAGCCAGTGCCGTAAGACAAACACAACATCCATGCCTGACCGGGATTCGAACCCAGACCCCTTACGGACGAATGATCAGAGGCCAGCGCCTTAGACCACTGCGCCACCGTGGCTGCCTCAGACTTTAGGCCGCTCGGCCAGATGGTCGGTACCTAAATAGGGCTTCAAAAACAAGCTCATTTTACCAGTCTTTTCTTGTTCAAATACGTTCACAAGTTTTTTTTTTTTTTTTTTTTTTGGGGTACTTCAAGTAAAATATTCAAGTTACTGTTATAAAAAACGGAAAGTTTAAAAGGAATAATTTCAAATCACATGCGCTTATCAATAATAGACGGGTATCGTGTCTAGGGCTCTATTTCGAGCTAAATCTCAGGAACAGTGGCCTGCCCAGAAATTTTTTCGGATGAAAAGGAAGGGATTACGAAATTTATTTTTTAAACAACTAAATGTGTTATGAGTACATTTTTAAAATGCATGCAACATTCGCGCAAAAAAATTCAAATAAATATTCCTGGAAATTTTTATTATTATTGTTATTACCTACATTCTTATCACCACACACTTATATTTAGCTGTGTATCTGTGCAGAGAACAAGTTAGAGAACGTGACGGAATCCTGATAAGACCGATTTAAAATCTATTTTCCAAAGTACAAATAATCATGTCTAAAAATGGTACATAAATTGAAATCCTGGAATGGTCTTCTGGGCTTTCTGTCTTTATGTTACAACGTTAGTTTTGTTTCGATGTGATTCTTGATATTTTAATCAAAACTCCTTGCTTTTCTGCGTGTTTTAGAGTAATCTGAAATAAGTCATGGAACTCAAATTTGGCATTGCCTCGTCGTCACAGAAACTTTCAGGATGCCCGTGTATTGGCTTTTCATTGCAATGGAACATCCTGGTCCTTGGATCTTTGCCGGAGAAAACACGGTCAATTGTTGCCATGAGACATAAAAACCATTTCAATTACAAAAAAGAAAAAAAGAACTTTGCCTTTTGAAATCGCCTTTTCGAAATATCGAAAAGTTCAAAATTTTGGGGGTGCGTTACCCTCCACTCCGGCACGCCACTGGAGCGCTAAAGGATTCTCAGGGTGGCTAAGACAGATTTTAGAGTCAAGTAAAACTAGACCAGGTGGGGAACAAATGGAATCAAAAGGGGTGTACATAAACAGTTCGTTTCATTGAATGTTCTTAATTGAAATCGAAGCACAGTGAAATTAAGCCGCCCCGGTGGCGCAGTGGTCTAAGCGATGGCCTCTGATCATTCGTCAGAACGGGGTCCGGGTTCGAATCCCGGTGAGGCATGGATGTTGTGTTTGTCTTACGGCACTGGCTCTCTCCCTTCCCTGGAACCAGTGACCCTAAATTAGGGACGGGCGACTGCTTATAGCCCATTGAGTTGCTCACGGTGGTCGTTAAACCTCCAATCAAAAAAAAAAATTCTTATTAGTATATACTCCCCATAGAGTTAGAAAACTGGATCGTTCATGTCATAGCTCGCCAGGTGGAGTACAGGAGTTGTGGGCTGATTGTTTACCCTAATCATCATACACTGTTAAAAATTTCGTGGTAGGTTGCATCATAAAATGGTGCTACACCAGCTGCACCTCTTTCTGAGAAAGGATACACCATTGTGTGGTGCAGACAAAACACAACAACGTTTTCCAACTTTTGACCACGTTATGATACAAGGTTACACCATGTTGTTGGGTTCATTTTGCACCACATAATGGTGTATATTTTCTAAGAAAGTGGTGCAGCTGATGTAGCACCACTTTTTGGTGCAACCTACCACAAAATTTGTAACAGTGCAGTGTTAAAAAATTTGTGGTAGGTTGCACCAAAAAGTGGTGCTACACCAGCTGCACCTCTGCTGGTGTAGCACCACTTTTTGGTGCAACCTACCACAAAATTTGTAACAGTGCAGTGTTAAAAAATGTGTGGTAGGTTGCACCAAAAAGTGGTGCTGCACCAGCTGCACCTCTTTCTGAGAAAAGATACACCATTGTGTGGTGCAAATAAAACCCAACAACATGGTGTAACTTTACATCACGTTACAGTTCAAGGTTGAACCATATTATGGTATAAGGTAGCATCATGTTGTTAGGTTTTGTTTGTAACACACAATGGTGTATCTTTTCTCAGAAAGTGGTACAGCTGGTGTAGCACCACTTTTTGGTGCAACCTACCACAAAATTTGTAACAGTGCAGTGTTAAAAAATTTGTGGTAGGTTGCACCAAAAAGTGGTGCTACACCAGCTGCACCTCTTTCTGAGAAAAGATACACCATTGTGTGGTGCAAATAAAACCCAACAACATGGTGTAACTTTACATCACGTTACAGTTCAAGGTTGAACCATGTTATGGTATAAGGTAGCATCATGTTGTTAGGTTTTGTTTGTACCACACAATGGTGTATCTTTTCTCAGAAAGTGGTACAGCTGGTGTAGCACCACTTTTTAGTGCAACCTACCACAAACATTTTAACAGTGTATCAAAGAACAAATTAGTGATTCATGTCGTAGACCTAGAGCTTTGAAAGTTGAAACACGTTCTTTACATGTCGAATAATCTATGTCCGATAGTTCGATACAAAGCGCTTTCATCCCATATCAGAAACGTAAGAATTGAACTGTTCTTAGTCCGACATATAGCTGCACTATAAATTTTAGTCTCCTTCTAAGTTAAATAGAGTTGATGTGTTTTAACTTCTGTAGAGAATTTTCAACCTTTCTGGAATTCAATACCACACGACTAAACAATATAATTCATCAAAAATGCTTGTGATAAACACAGATTTAGCACTGATGAAATCATAAACGGTATGTATTCCTATCAACGGAAATGTGGCAGTGTAAGTTGTTTACGTTATGCATGCGCGCCGCCATTTTTATATGTATAAACGGTGGCCCGCATGAAACCATTGCAATAGATTTCTAGTTAAAAAAAACTGTTTTACGATGGAAAAAACTATTGACCGCCGCTTTAAACTTGCCGTTCTACATACGAAAAATGAAATTGTCCTACATAAAGGTGTGGGAACATGAAATGCAATGTGTGCCTACTAATGAGTGGGATTATGAAACATAAATATGCATATACACAGTCGAGTCACATTATTGTGACCACCTCCTACTTTTGACGTCAACAGCATGTAGCCAAAGAAAGAATGCACGTGTCTTGAGCTGGCTTGGAGGGTACATAAGGTATGTTATAGGCATTCTGAAAACATATCACTCGTTGCTTTTCATGCATGAAGGGAGCGATTTATCAGATTGGCAAAAAGGGATGAATATCGGTTTTCGGGCCTAGGGTGGCCCTGTTTCTGAAATAGCGCAGTTTGTGAACTGTTCGCGTGCTGCTGCGGTTAAAGTGTATCGTGATTGGAGGTATGTCACCATTGCGAATAAGCGAGTGTAAACTGCGGAGCACCGCGTGCCATTGATGTGAGAGGTGAACGTCGGCTTCGAAGGTGCGTGAGGGCCGATCAACACACTACAGTGAAGCAACTCACTGGCCGAATGAAACAGGGGGCTACCGGAAGTGTGTTTAAAAAGACTGTTCAGCGAACCCTATGGGGCTTCGATGCAGACGGATGGTCACTGCACCTATGCTAACGAAGGTGCATCTGCAGAAAAGGCTTTTATTTACACGGCAGTATCGGGATTGGACCTCCGCTGATTGGCAAAGGATTGCCTTCTCCGATGAGTCACGTTTTCTGCTTCATCGAACTGATGGGCGTTGGCGTATGAGGCCAGAAACATCGGACAACAAACACTCTTCAGCCATAGCTGTAAGAACAAAAGCTAGTGGAGGCAGCGTTATGGTCTCGAAAATGTTTTCGTGGCGTTCTCTGGGTCTACTCATACCTGTGGAAAGCACTATGGGCCGAATTCGTTATGAATCCATCCTTGCAGACAGCGTACGCCCATACATGCTGATTGTCTTTCCTGGGGTGGATGGGATCTTCCAGCAGGAAAATGCAACGTGTCAGACAACTAGAAATGTCCGAGAGTGGTTGGAAGAGCACGATGAAGACTTCAAATTTTTCTCTGGCCCCCGAATTCCCTATACTTAAACCCAATTGAACATCTGTGGGACCACCTCGATCGTGTTATTAGCTCTATGGATCCTCCAGCAGCTGTCAGATGCACTGCAGTCGGCATGGTTGCACATACCTGTGAACTCCTTACAGCACCTTACTGAGTCACTCCCAGCCCGTCTAGCTGCAATCTGCGCTGCACACGGCGGTTACTCTGTATATCAGCTGGTGGTCACAATAATGTGACTCGACCGTGCATATCGCTGTAGTTGCCGACATCCCACCTGGGAAGCACAAAAGCGCATTTTTACGAAGCGTTTCAGGTCTTTTTTTTTTCAATTCGAAGCAAAACATCATTCTTAAAACACGAATACCTCTGCCTCTTCCTCCCACAAAAAAACATAAGTTGTGCCCAGTCATCGGCCCGCACGTTGGTCGCGCCATCTGGTGACAAGTAACATTAACGGACGCTTTTTGTTTCCAGAGTCGTACCACCTGATTATCATGCAACGTGCTCCAGGGCAAGGGGTGGAGATTGCAAAAATTCCTTTTTAGCCGGTAGTGAAATAAAAATTCTTCCTTTTCGACGTTTTGTATATACACTGCTGGCCACCCAAAATGCAACACTAAAAAGGACACGAAATAGCAAAGCCAGATTTACTGGACACATAACAACAGATACAAAGGTGAAACGATTGAGCTTACAGGCCCGTGCGACTTGCGGAACACGCAGGCATCAATAGTTCGTGTGGCACCCATGGCTGGCAATAACGGCCGCTACACGCCGCGTCATCGAACGAAAGAGGCTTTGGATGTTGGCTTGGGGTATGTCGGTCCAGGCTGCTTCCACACGTCGCCACAGTTCATCAGGCGTAGCCGCGGGTGGTGCTTGCCGAGCCACTCGGTTGCCGATCAGCGACCAGACGTGTTCGATGGGCGACATATCGGGAAAACAAGCGGGCCACGGCAGTAGTGACACCTGGTGGGCCGTGAAGAATTGTTGCACGATGCGTGCCACGTGCGGGCGCGCATTGTTCTGTTGAAACGTGGCCGCTGGCAGGTCCTGCAGGTAAGAGAGGACTACAGGCTCCAAAACGTCGGAGATGTAGCGGTGGCTGTTAAGTGTACCGGCGATGCGTACCAGAGGGGTGCGGGTGTCATATCCAATTGCGCCCTAAACCATAACGCCAGGCGACGGACCGGTATGGCGATGCATAGCGCAGGCGTCATACAGTCTCTCGCCGCGGTGCCGCCACACGCGGATCCGACCATCGTGGTGCTGCATGCAGAAGCGGGATTCATCGGAGAAGACAATGTCGGGCCATTCTGTAGTCCAGGTGCGGCGTTCAACGGCCCACTACCGCCTCACTCACCGGTAGTGTAACGTCAATGGTAAGCGGAGCAATGGGCACCGTGCGACAAGTCCCAGCTCCTGCAGACGACGTCGAACGGTACGTGCTGACACAGGTTGTTGCGTAACACACCCTAATTCCTGCGCTAACGTTCGTGATTTGGCGGTGCGAGTCGTCAATGCCCGCCGCACGACACGCCGGTCCTCTCGTTTGGTGGTGTGCCGCGGCAGCGGCACTCGCTCACGTCGGTCCTTCCGTTCCTCCTGCACCCACCGAATCCATACTCGCCTCACTGTGGCTGGATGTCGTCCCACACGGGCGCCGATTTCTCGGTACGATAAACCGCTGCCGCGATAAGCCACTATTCGTCTTCTGTCGAACTCCGAAACGTGCTGGAATGACTGCCGTATTCTGGGACGAGGCATCAGGAAGCTTCCCACGAACAGGTACGGCAGCACAACACACTTCCATTACTTACACCCCGCCTTCTGTGCACCCTTTTTATAGTGCTTTTTGGTGGCGTGCCGGCCGCACATGATTTGCATATACCCTGCAATGCTAATCGTTTGCATCTCCTCTCGCGGGCGACGCATGCTGCGAATTTCAGGCCAATCGGATGCTTCCTTCTTGGTGTTGCATTTTGGGTGGCCAGCAGTGTAAATTATTAGTTCTTTCTCGTCCCTGCATTGTTGTTTTGCCATCTTTATTTTCTAACTTCTGGTCTTTTGTGCAATAATTAGTTCATTGCACTGCTTTTTGGGGGGGATGTTTTATTGTTTATACACTTAAGATTTCACAACTCAACACCCATTTTGTGGAAGTTACAGCAGTCACATTGCTCCTATTTTGGTTCGTGTTTGGATTTCAATGATTGAAAATTGACTATCTCGTCCAGATTTTTCATAAAACGCCCTTAAGTTAATAAAAAGGAATAAAACAAAATTTATAATTCTACATTAAATTATCGTGCTTAAAGTTCACAGCTGAGATTGCATTTTCAAAAGTCATTCTTTCAGGCAACGTATGATTCAGTAGCTTCGAGAAGCATTTCATACAAACCGTCGCAGTCGCAGTTTCTCAGTGGTTTAGTCAAAGAATATCTAACGCTTAAAGAAGGTCAACTCTCATAGAGATAACGTAAAACAGGAGGCAACAGCGCCACCACATCTTAAGAGATGATATGCTCTGCGGGAAAGTTAACATTCAGGAGCAAAAGACGTTGGGGGGGGTACTACTGCGGTGAAGCTTTTTGATCCACGATGGTTTCCTTCGATCTGATGACTATTTACTTGGAGCAGTTTTGCTGTTGTTGTTGTTTTCTGATATCCCGCCCATCCCTTATTGTGGCGAGAAAAATATGCAATAACATCAGTATTACTATTTAAATTAAGTTTCAGCAAACATTAGTTAGGCCTAAAGATCCGTACAAAATGCAGACATTCCCCAGTATTTGGCATTACTGAAAATATTTCTAAAAAACTGAAGAACAAGCAAAAGCCTTAACTAACCCGGTTGGCGTAACAAAACTAACATAACCGATTTGCGAAGTGATTATGCTACTGAGAAGGTTACAATCACGTGCTGTGAGTCTGAGTAGTTCGGCCGACGGCTGACTGTTCTTTACCCAAAGAACTGAAGTCAACAGAAATACGCATGCGCAGTCTGCTTCGGCATCAGCCGATCAGCCTGTATGTTGGCTTCTGTGCACTGCATGTTTTCCCTGAAGATACGGCTGCGCTAGTTACGTCTCGCTGAGCCTTAACTTCTTCTCGTTAGATATTCTTTGGACGAGATGCGATAAGGCTCTCCCGCCTCTCCCAGTAGTACACTTTTGGGATGAATTGGAGTATAGGTCGAGTGAGAGTACTTCGGTAGATAAGTCACAAAATCCATGAAGTCATCTCAATATAAAAACTCAAAGGTTCTCCTACCAAAAAAGTACACTATCTATTTACTCTCCTGCCGTCTTCCGACTGTACGGGTAGAACAACTGATGATAACCATTGTCACAAAAAAAACACCGGAACGTTAAAATGACTTATGCATGTGCAGCAATGCGTACCTGTCCCCGTCAGGTGACTCTCCTCATAGGCCCCGCCCACTATCTCAGATGAACGGTTACAAGCTAGCGTTTACTAAACCAAAGAATATCTAACGAGAAGAAGTTAAGGCTCAGCGAGACGTAACTAGCGCAGCCATATCTTCAGGGAAAACATGCAGTGCACAGAAGCCAACATACAGGCTGATCGGCTGATGCCGAAGCAGACTGCGCATGCGTATTTCTGTTGACTTCAGTTCTTTGGGTAAAGAACAGTCAGCCGTCGGCCGAACTACTCAGACTCACAGCACGTGATTGTAACCTTCTCAGTAGCATAATCACTTCGCAAATCGGTTATGTTAGTTTTGTTACGCCAACCGGGTTAGTTAAGGCTTTTGCTTGTTCTTCAGTTTTTTAGAAATATTTTCAGTAATGCCAAATACTGGGGAATGTCTGCATTTTGTACGGATCTTTAGGCCTAACTAATATTTGCTGAAACTTAATTTAAATAGTAATACTGATGTTATTGCATATTTTTCTCGCCACAATAAGGGATGGGCGGGATATCAGAAAACAACAACAACAGCAAAACTGCTCCAAGTAAATAGTCATCAGATCGAAGGAAACCATCGTGGATCAAAAAAAGCTTCACCGCAGTAGTACCCCCCCCCAACGTCTTTTGCTCCTGAATGTTAACTTTCCCGCAGAGCATATCATCTCTTAAGATGTGGTGGCGCTGTTGCCTCCTGTTTTACGTTATCTCTATGAGAGTTGACCTTTTTTAAGCGTTAGATATTCTTTGTCTCGTCGTGGAATGCAAGAACGGTATCCATCCGCGTTAATGTGCTCTTCTACTGTTTTATTCTTGATCCCCTTACCCACCCACACATCTGACAAGCAGTGGGGATTGTGAGTGGGGGTCTGGTGGAGACCAAACTGCTTTCCCTACTGCCTGTTTAAGTAACGCACCCTTCGAGTTTCTCCGATGGTAATTTATTCTCTCTGCGTTGTTATTGTTGGGAGAGGTCTTCCACCCCTTCCTCCTGTCCGCGTTGTATCCCAAGTGGGCAGAAATAGCCGAAAGTGCGAAGCTCTTGATTCAGCAACTTCTCACAACAAATTTATTTCTAAAAGCGCTGTAACTTCCGGATTTTTTTTTTTTTTTTTTAGATAGCAATTTTGTCTGATAAACTGTTGAGCAAACAAGAATGGATTCTAAGCAATAATTCTGATGCTTTTCGCTCTAAACGCCAGGGACTATTTTTCGTGGCGGATGTAGCTGTTTCGTACCCTTCATAGTGACAAAGAATATCTAACGCTTAAAGAAGGTCAACTCTCATAGAGATAACGTAAAACAGGAGACAACAGCCCCACCACATCTTAAGAGATGATATGCTCTGCGGGAAAGTTAACATTCAGGAGCAAAAGACGTTAGGGGGTACTATGCAGTGAAGCTTTTTTTTTTATCCACGATGGTTTCCTTCGATCTGATGACTATTTACTTGGAGCAGTTTTGTTGTTGTTGTTGTTTTCTGATATCCCGCCCATCCCTTATTGTGGCGAGAAAAATATGCAATAACATCAGTATTACTATTTAAATTAAGGTTCAGCAAATATTAGTTAGGCCTAAAGATCCGTACAAAATGCAGACATTCCCCAGTATTTGGCATTACTGAAAATATTTCTAAAAAACTGAAGAACAAACAAAAGCCTTAACTAACCCGGTTGGCGTAACAAAACTAACATAACCGATTTGCGAAGTGATTATGCTACCGAGAAGGTTACAATCACGTGCTGTGAGTCTCAGTAGCTCGGCCGACGGCTGACTGTTCTTTACCCAAAGAACTGAAGTCAACAGAAATACGCATGCGCAGTCTGCTTCGGCATCAGCCGATCAGCCTGTATGTTGGCTTCTGTGCACTGCATGTTTTCCCTGAAGATATGGCTGCGCTAGTTACGTCTCGCTGAGCCTTAACTTCTTCTAGTGATTCACTCTTAGGTTGACTCGGAGTATAGTTCCCACACAGCCGAGGGAGCACTCTCATTCCTCCGTTCGCTCCGGATTGGTACCGATGTGTTTTGTATCGAGAACCCATAAATTGCTTAACGTTCTTTTTTAATTTTCGAGTAGGAGGGTTAAAGTGTGGAATTGAAGGCATTTTTGATGAAGTTTGGAGGAACAAGAATATCAGGGATTTCCTAAACATTAGAAAAAATATATATATGACAGACCACTTACTATTTTATCAGACACAAAATATGGCAGACAACATTCTGGAGTAATTATTCCAACCGAACTGTCTTATTTCAACAGAAGTCTATTTTCAGGTGTTACTTTACATCAGTAGGTAGGTCTTTCCTGGTACAAAATCAGTCTTTGTTTTTTGTTGTTGTTTTTTCTTTTTTTTTTTTTTTCTTTTTACTAGTTAGATCTCTTCACATTCACGAGGGGAAAAACTTGATCGTAAGATTAAGTATTTCGGTGTGGAGACATACTTTTGTTTTCATCTGAGAAATGCTAATATTCCTTATGATATCGTACACAAACATACTGTACAGTATTGTTCACTATGATCATATGTAACATATGTTAAGTAACCTCACAGTGAATTTCTTGGCAGATCAGATAAGATCATATGTAGAAGATCTTAGAAAGGAAGTGTATGACCGCAGGTCTTAAACAACACATAGAAATAGGAAGCTAGGAGATTTGGGCTAGAGTGCCCGATAGAAAAAATACACGGAAGCGAAGTAGAAAGGGGGAGGAAGACGTCATTATTTATTACCGGGGGGGGGCAGTACCCGGTGTCCGACCGCTTATCGTGACCATAATTTCTTAGCAAGCAGAACTTTCCACGATAAAAGACAATGTTTTTGTTATGTGCCTCTCCTTATAGGCCCCGCCTGCTCGCAGCTCTGAACCAATCGCGTGGCGAAAATGGCATTCATTGCAATACCGTATATACACTTGCGACATACGCATCCCGATGGAGCAGTGGTCAAAACGCTAGCTTCTGAACACTTATCCCAGATAGATCTGGGATCGAATCCCTGTTAGGTATGGATGTTGTGTGTTTTACAGCACTGGCTCGTTTCCGTCCCTCAAACCAGTGGCCCTAAATGAGAGACGGTCGACTGTTTATAACTCATCAAGTTAAGATGGTCGTTAAACACCAAACCAAACCCCCACCAACACAGCGCGTACGTTTTCCTTCTGTTTGTGAATATCCGTGATTGCTGTCTGGGTCTGAAGCATAAATTCCTTCTCTTTGATCTTTCAAACATGCTCCATGATACTGGTGGCGACAGACATCAATGTTTCTTGCCATTTTTTTACAATACCTGAAAGTAGATGACAATCTAGACTAAACTGTTAAACCTAGAAGACATCTCAAAGTCAGTTTTATGTTGTGGGAGTGAGTAAAGTTTAGACATGCCCTGATTCCAAACAGTTTCATGTGCCTAGTAAAATGAAACGTAGAAGATGTAATACAGCTCGATTGTAAAGATCAACGGATAAGAAAAAGCAGATGTTTGACTGCGCAAAGCCAGATAAAATTCCATGCTGAACACCTTTTCCCGCGAATCTTATCTCTCCTATAAAAGTTGTGGATGTACACCCCTAATGTCTTTAATACGAAAACAAGCGAAGTTGTCTATCTCAGTAAACATTCAATCGAACGTCAATGCAACTTGCCATTTCCTGCTACGTACGCTTAGGTTGCTCTGTGATTATTTGTGTCAGATTTAAATAACTGTTCTACTTTTTTAGCACTTTTACTAGAATGCAATTAACGTGCTGCGTTGAGTAGTGCAGTCAGCAACATTATTACTTTTACTCATAAAAAAATCGCTTTTTTATTGGAAAATTTAATTAAATAAAAAAATTTCATACACTTTGTACAAAAGAATATTCTTCGGTGTTTATATTAGGACGGTTGTCGCAATCTGTAAATGTGACTCCGTTGGAAAGTTTAAATCAGCGTTTATTCGGTGGGCTGCTAGCACTGTAAAGCGTGCGAAGGGTCAGCCTAATGTCAACACATCCTTTGCACGACTTGCCCTCATTTCTGTCTCTCTTTCCAAAGTGAAATATTTTTACATATCTGTTTCATAAAAACTATTTCGAACTCTAACTTATGTTTATATAGTAGACTGGTGTGCCCACCATAGCGTTATCTCATTGGAGAGAGCGAGTTCCGTGGGAAACTGAATCCTTTAATCGGCTTAGTTACAGTGGCTAGAACAGATAGTGTGTCGTGCATTAATACCTTACTGTTTAAATTTTAGTTCGCTCTTTTCATGAAACCGCGAAATGGCGCCCCTGCGAGTTTCGGTGCTATGATCTTTAAACATCAGCATGCTTTTTCTATGGCATGTTCGGTGGATAGCGGTTGAAAAGACGATTTATTTGTTAGATCGGCCATGTAAAGTAGCAGTAATAAGTGTAACGTTGAGACAGTGTTTCGTACCTGGATGCAACAGTGGTTACAGGTCCTGTAAAGAAAAGGTAACTATTTTCCGTGCCGAAAGATGGGGCAAGGCAGATCGAATTATTATTGTTTTTTACTTGTCCTAAACTAGACCCACAGGTGGTTAGAGGAAAGACCAAGCCAAATGGCAAACTGTAGCGTCTCATTATTCCAAATGTTTGCACACAAGCCTGTCACCAGGGTTGTCTTATTACCCACACAACTCACGGCGGCCAAGATGAATTTTGCATTGCTGTTGTGTGTTCTTAAGTCTGAATATCTCTGCAACTTAGAATCTAAATTAGTGATTTTTGTTTTTGCACTTGCATCATGCGATGCTGTGTACCATTCTGTGTTTCATTCTTATGTGTTAAGTACTCCTGTTATTCTGCTAGCTATATATTTCATATCTTCCACTGAGATCTAAGGTAAATGTGTAGTTTAGCGTCCTAAATTATTTCTCCGCAAATGTTGAAGGATTTCGAAAAAGTGAGACGTACAGATTTTGAAGTATGTAATTTTTCATGGCAAATGATGAAAACATTTTATGCGTAATTATGCGTTTTAGAGATTTTTACCGTAAACGTGACCTGCCGCCCCGGTGGCGCAGTGCTCTAAGCGATGGCCTCTGATCATTCGTCCGAAAGGGGTCTGGGTTCGTATCCCGGTTAGGCATGGATGTTGTGTTTGTCTTACGGCACTGGCTCTCTCCCTTCCCTGGAACCAGTGACCCTAAATTAGGGACGGGCGACTGCTTATAGCCCATTGAGTTGCTCACGGTAGTTGTTAAACCTCCAATCAAAAAAATAAATAAATAAATAAAAAAACGTGACCTCCAAGTACGACGACGTGAACACCGCTGCGGTAAACCTAACGGAACGCATCGGTAACACGTCAAGCTTGGCTCCCGTGAAACGATGGTCTCATTCCGGCGGCTATTTTGATGACGGAAGAGTTCAAGAGGAACGGGGAACTTTCTTACCAGGAAAGCGTTGCAATTTGTAGTGCTAAATTGCAGAAAATAGTTCTTCACTTGCGTCGCAGTTTTTTCAAAACACATGATGACAATTGCTTTGTTCTCATGCATATGCTTCTCTGATACGAAATAGAAAGTATGCAGATGTCTTTCTTTCTTGTAGAAAAGCGTTAAAAGTAAATGTTGCGTTCTCTCCAACAGATGTTACATGACATCGGAAAATGAAAGTTTTGCTCCTCCTATTGACGGCGTAGTTCGCAATCCATTCAAATTGGATTGCTAAAAAAAAAAACCTCGAAGGAGAAGTGAGTTTATACAATGCGCATCAAATAATCATACACGAAAAAACTAAGAAATTGTCAGATTGTGATGTGAAAGACTGAGACAGAAATGATTAGCTATTTTCTGTAGCGCACCACTACAAAATGGAACGCTGTCCTGGCAAGAACGTTCCTCGCTCCTCTTGTTCTCTTCCGCCAGCAAAATGGCCGCTGGAACCAGAGCGTCGTTTCACTGGAGCCAAGCTTGACGTGGTCGCTGCGGGTGGCGTTGTGTTAGGCCTTCCGCAGCAGTGCTCACGTCGTCGTACTTGGAGTTCAGTTTTACTGTAAAGATCTTTAAAATGCATTTTACATATGAAATTATTGCACCATTTGCCATCAAATTGCATACTTTTAAGATTTGTACGGCTAACTTTTTCGAAATCCTTCAACATTTCCTGCGAAATCTAAATACACTGCATTTATGTTCGTGCAGGATACCGTCCTCTTACGACTTCTATTTATTTATTTTTTTCACGAATACGATTCTTCAAACTAACTGATAGTCAGTTTTGCTATTTATTTTAAATTCTACGCAATTTCCTTATTAAATACTTCGATATTGATACTGGACAATCTGTAAATACGGAAAGTTGATAGAATGAACTTCTGGCCTTCCCCAAAAAGAATAAATATCTCCTACGTCATTCATACAATAAAAAGCAAACAATGACGCTAACCTATTTCAATGAAAATATTACTTATGCATCACTTGGTACAACATTTTGGACTTCAGAAAGCCAAGTTCCAAACAAACCTCAATACGGCGAAGGCGTGGATTGTGAGGTTTGTGCGTGTAACTAGAGCCACCATGCGATCACTTCTGTCGTAACTCAAACAGAAAAACGGACCCCTTTTCGGCATTATTTTGCCTATTGTGCAGGTCGTACCTCTAATCACATGTGGGTCTATTTCCTAAATTAATTTGGTAGCCACCATAGGGAATACAAGAGTAAGCGAGAGAACTTAACGTTAAAGACGAACGCCTCGAGTCCCAAGAATTCTCCGCTTTCCACGCCAATTGGAGTAGCAGGCTGGGGGCAAAAACAGAATGCGCGCAATGCATTGTGGGAGCACATGCCTGCCGAGCCAAAGCTAGGGTCACGTGTGTCTTACAATTACTGTACTTTACTAATTATTTTTTTCGATACTGAAAATTTTTTTATTCCTCTTGCGGATAAAACTTCTACAGCGACCTTCGCTTCTTGAAGTACGCTCATAGGATTCAATTTGGATTCAATACTATCAGCTTCACACAAGGTCCACGTGAGTTCGTCAACAATAACAAATAACTATTACGAAAAAAAGAAAAATACCAAAGAAACACTGACGATCTTTTCGCTTTGGAAATCGAAAAAGGCTCATTTTGTCCTCATCTGTAATTGAACAATCCTTAAAATGACAACTTTTTTCACTATATTGAAACACTAATTCACCAGATCGCATACAAAACGTGCGCTCCTAACCAAAGATTTGTAATCTGTTCTTACTGGTTTAGGCTGTCATGTGACCATGTTGGTTTGCCTCCTCACCGCCAGATGGCAATGAGGTTTCGAGGAACCACTATTTCCATTGGAGTTCCTACGCTTACCATGTACTCGTTTGGAAGCCACTCAGTAATTAATTATTTAGTTAAGCATGCCACTTTTTTTTGTTTTGTATATATCATCGTATTTTGTCGAAAAATTGGGTGATGGTGGTGGGGTTTTTTTTGGTTTTTTTTTGTATGTTCGCTTTTTGTTCAAAGTTCTATAAATTTTACCATGGGAAGATTAGGCCTAAGTACAGTATCATGTGACACCCAATTAAGCATTTTGTGTCCTGTAGAGATACACAAAAGAGTAGCAACAGGATCAGAAGAGAATTCAATGCAATAATTGATTGGAGAAAAATCTCAATAATTACGGAGAAAATTTGCGTCCAGCAATGTATTTGTACTAACCAGCCTTCTCACACGCAGATTCCATGCGAGATACCCCCGAAAATCGTGTCGTGAGATAGCGGCAGAGGTAAATCTCCACCACACGACAGTTGTTCGGCGTCTGGCAGCGCTGGGTAAGGTCAGAAAGCTGGACATGTGGCTGCCGCATGAGTTGACAACTGCCTACAAGACTAGGCCTTGGGAAGTCTGCACGTCGCTGCTTGACAGGAATGAACAGGAACCTCTACTATATCAAATCGTCACCTGCAACGAGAAGTGGGTCCTTTATGATAATCGGAAATAATCTGCACAATGGTTAAGCAAGGCACATCCTGCTGGGCAGCATCCTAAGCCACCCCTACACGCCAAAAAGATGATGCGCCTTATCTGGTAGTCCACAGCCGGGATAATTCATCGGAGTTTCTTGGCAGGAGGCCAAACCATCACTGGAAAACGTTATTATGTTGAATTACACCAGATGCACCGGACATTGCTGCAGAATCAACCGGCTTTGGTCAACAAACAGGCAATGGGATGTTCTTGTCCAGAACAACGAATTATGCTGACACTAAGTGTCTTGGGCAATGAAGCACTGCCTTATCCTACCTATTCTCCGGACTTGTCTCCGACAGACTATCATCTGTTTCGTCGCCTGAATCACTTCCTGTCCAGGAAAAAGTTCCCGACAGAAAACGAGGTTCAATGTGCAGTTGATGACTTCCTCGGGTCTCAGCCGCAAGACTTTTTCGTTCCGGGATCATGGCCTTGCCGGACAGATATGTGTCAATGACGAGGTGGATTATTTTGCCTAGGTAAGTTGTCCTACTTTTCCGTTCTCGCCGACTACGTGTGCTGTTCCTTTGCCGGACATTTCATTCGCACGAACCCAATAGTATACGCTTTCTTTTCTTTTTAGTTTATACAAATGAAAGGAAAATTAGCGTTTCACCCAAATAGACTTTTTTCTTGAACTTATACAAAGCCGCGACGGCTCATGGAAACTAAGCAAAGCTACATGTTTTTCTTTTTGTTTTTTTTTTTTCTTTTTGCCAGTCATATGCGCAGTTAAGGTACCGAACTGCGGTGACAGGCGCACCCGCCCATTTTGGTGCCTGGACCAACGAACCGAATCCCACACTGTAAAAAATTGCTGAGAATAGTCTGGATTAAGACGGTTTACAGATCGTAAGCACGCCGCCGCCCCGGTGGCGCAGTGGTCTAAGGCAATGGCCTCTGATCATTCGTCCAAAAGGGGTCCGGGTTCGAATCCCGTGAGGCATGGATGTTGTGTTTGTCTTACGGCACTGGCTCTCTCCTTCCCTGGAACCAGTGACCCTAAATTAGGGACGGGCGACTGCTTATAGCCCATTGAGTTGCTCACGGTGGTCGTTAAACCTCCAATCACAAAAAAAAAAAAAAAAAAAAAAAAATCGTAAGCACGCCACCTTGCGGTCAACCATAAATTTTCTGTAGATAAACTACATGTTCACGGTGTTTAAACTGTTTGAACGCTTACTGTATTTTAACCTTGACAATCTGGCAAACGTTCTTCTGAAAGTGGTTATATACCTGTTCTTTCATGTGCAATCAGTCGACTGGCAACACCTCTGTGGGCAACACGTTTTTATTTCCCGTTCAGTAGACATATTTATTCCCACTCATTATACATGTTAATGAACATTACGGCATTAGATGGTTTTTATTTCCCATTAGACATGTTAATGAACATAACATGTATTATTATTTATTTGTCATTAGACATTTTTTTCATTGGAGGTTTAACGACCAAAGTGAACAACTCAACGGGCTATAACCAGTCGCCCGTCCCTAATTTAGCGACACTGCTTCCAGGGAAGGGAAAGAGCCAGTGCCGTAAGACAAACACAATATTCCTGCCTCGCCGGGATTCGAACCCAGCCCCTTTCGGACGAATGATCATAAGCCATCGCTCAGACCACTGCGCCACCGTTAGACATCTTAATGAACAGTATGGTCATGACACGTTTTTATTTCCCGGTCATTAGACATGTTAATGAACATTACGGTATGGTACTGTAAAGTTGCAGTTTATTGACTAGCCACTCAGCTGTCGATGTATCTACCGTAATTTGACACTGCAGTTTTTTACAGAGCAGGCTTTAACTTATTAACATTTTTCACGGGCCAACGAACCGAAACCGAATCCCAGCCTTTTTTTCTTTTTTGTGGGTTTAACGACCACCGTGAGCAACTCAATGTGCTATAAGCAGTCGCCCGTCCCTAATTTAGGGTCACTGGTTCCAGGGAAGGGAGAGAGCCAGTGCCGTAAGACAAACACAACATCCATGCCTCACCGGGATTCGAACCCGGACCCCTTTCAGACGAATGATCATAAGCCATCGCTGAGACCACTGCGCCACCGGGGCTGCCTCAGACTTTTTTTTTTTTTTGAGGTTTAACGACCACCGTGAGCAACTCAATGGGGTATAAGCAGTCGCCCGTCCCTAATTTAGGGTCACTGGCTCCAGGGAAGGGAGTGAGCCAGTGCCGTAAGACAAACACAACATCCATGCCTCACCGGGATTCGAACCCGGACCCCTTTCAGACGAATGATCATAAGCCATCGCTGAGACCACTGCGCCACCGGGGCTGCCTCAGACTTTTTTTTTATAGGAGGTTTAACGACCACCGTGAGCAACTCAATGGGCTATAAGCAGTCGCCCGTCCCTAATTTAGGGTCGCTGGTTCCAGGGAAGGGAGAGAGCCAGTGCCGTAAGACAAACACAACATCCATGCCCCACCGGGATTCGAAACCGGACCCCTTTCAGACGAATGATCATAAGCCATCGCTGAGACCACTGCGCCACCGGGGCTGCCTCAGACTTTTTTTTTTTTTTTTTTTGGAGGTTTAACGACCACCGTGAGCAACTCAATGGGCTATAAGCAGTCGCCCGTCCCTAATTTAGGGTAACTGGTTTCAGGGAAGGGAGAGAGCCAGTGCCGTAAGACAAACACAACATCCATGCCTGACCGGGATTCGAACCCAGACCCCTTACGGACGAATGATCAGAGGCCAGCGCCTTAGACCACTGCGCTACCGTGGCTGCCTCAGACTTTAGGCCGCTCGGCCAGATGGTCGGTACCTAAATAGGGCTTCGAAAACAAGCTCATTTTACCAGTCTTTTCTTGTTCAAATACGTTCACAAGTTTTTTTTTTATTTTTTGGGGTACTTCAAGTAAAATATTCAAGTTACTGTTATAAAAAACGGAAAGTTTAAAAGGAATAATTTCAAATCACATGCGCTTATCAATAATAGACGAGTATCGTGTCTAGGGCTCTATTTCGAGCTAAATCTCAGGAACAGTGGCCTGCCCAGAAATTTTTTCGGATGAAAAGGAAGGGATTACGAAATTTATTTTTTAAACAACTAAATGTGTTATGAGTACATTTTTAAAATGCATGCAACATTCGCGCAAAAAAATTCAAATAAATATTCCTGGAAATTTTTATTATTATTGTTATTACCTACATTCTTATCACCACACACTTATATTTAGCTGTGTATCTGTGCAGAGAACAAGTTAGAGAACGTGACGGAATCCTGATAAGACCGATTTAAAATCTATTTTCCAAAGTACAAATAATCATGTCTAAAAATGGTACATAAATTGAAATCCTGGAATGGTCTTCTGGGCTTTCTGTCTTTATGTTACAACGTTAGTTTTGTTTCGATGTGATTCTTGATATTTTAATCAAAACTCCTTGCTTTTCTGCGTGTTTTAGAGTAATCTGAAATAAGTCATGGAACTCAAATTTGGCATTGCCTCGTCGTCACAGAAACTTTCAGGATGCCCGTGTATTGGCTTTTCATTGCAATGGAACATCCTGGTCCTTGGATCTTTGCCGGAGAAAACACGGTCAATTGTTGCCATGAGACATAAAAACCATTTCAATTACAAAAAAGAAAAAAGAACTTTGCCTTTTGAAATCGCCTTTTCGAAATATCGAAAAGTTCAAAATTTTGGGGGTGCGTTACCCTCCACTCCGGCACGCCACTGGAGCGCTAAAGGATTCTCAGGGTGGCTAAGACAGATTTTAGAGTCAAGTAAAACTAGACCAGGTGGGGAACAAATGGAATCAAAAGGGGTGTACATAAACAGTTCGTTTCATTGAATGTTCTTAATTGAAATCGAAGCACAGTGAAATTAAGCCGCCCCGGTGGCGCAGTGGTCTAAGCGATGGCCTCTGATCATTCGTCAGAACGGGGTCCGGGTTCGAATCCCGGTGAGGCATGGATGTTGTGTTTGTCTTACGGCACTGGCTCTCTCCCTTCCCTGGAACCAGTGACCCTAAATTAGGGACGGGCGACTGCTTATAGCCCATTGAGTTGCTCACGGTGGTCGTTAAACCTCCAATCAAAAAAAAAAAAATTCTTATTAGTATATACGTTTGATAAAAATTTTCATATTTAATTTGGATATTGCAGAGTTCTTATACAGTCGTTATTTTCGTCTGATTACGATAAAGAGCTTGGTGCTCGCGTTGTCGTACTGTTTGCACTATTATCCCTAATCCACGTAATTCTAATTAAAAATGTATCTGTCATGGCGAAAATTTTAACCTCTGGTGAATTTCAGAGAGACCTGATCAATCTTTCTGTTGGTTTATCAGAGATTAATTAATGCAAAAATTTTCTTCCATGACATACGTTAGAAGAAAATTCCTGGTTGAAAGGCAGGGGAATTCATGCGCAAAATTCGCTTGTCTTAATCACTACCAGGAAAACAAAATTTCATGTTGGTGAAAAGAAAAAAAAAGAATAATATTTGATTTAACTGACTTTGGGGTTTTGAAAATAATTAATTTATCGGTTCTTTTATCGCGATAGGAAAAGGCGAGTAGGTGTGCAGCTCAGAGAATCAAAATTAATTTTAGTTTAACATCACGGAACGAGAAAAAAAAAAGAAAATTAAAACTAGTGATTTTCTGCAAAGCAAGAATTCGCCATTTTTTTGCGTTCCTGTTTCCAAGCGAGAAGTCGCCCAAAAGTGTAACATCTTTTCGTCTTTTGGGGTAGGGAATTCAGCAACGAAATCTATTTTTAGACCCCAGGGTCAAGAAGAGCCTGGTCTACACGTGTGAAGGTCAGAGGTCACTCGAGGCGTGGGAGTGAAGATTCCGTTGGGAGGCCGTGAGTTGCTAGGCTGAAGTTTCGACCAATGAGAGGGGTCAGCGGTTTTTCAAGCACCCCAGAGTTTTTATCCGTTGAGAGTCACTTTTGTTCTGGTACTTCTGGCTGGCAGTCAGAGAAAGAGAGGACGGCGGAGTTTTTTTTCTCCTCGCCTTTTGGCGGGAGAGAACCACAAAAAAAAAAGTGGTTTCTTGATTGTTTTTTGCTGACCACCAGTCCACCACAAGGGGACACTCTGGATCTGGGCTGCCAATTGAAAATTTTGACGATGTAGAACGCAGTTAAAGCGGCATTCCGCCGGCCGGGAACCTCGCCCTGAGGAACAAAATGGCGGCAGGCTGGGACAATGTCGCTAAGGAAAAGTTCTTGGCTGAAGGGGGACATGCCTTCTCCCTTATGGAAATTCCGGAAAGAATGGGCCCAGCCTCTACAGCTTCACCCTCGGCTGATACTCCGAAAAGGAGGCCTGCCTCAAAGGTTCCATCTCATCCCGAGGTTTCGAAAATGGTTACCTCGGCTATTAACCGTTTAAGGAAGGGAACTGGGAGGAAGAAAAGAAATTCTAACGAGAATGTGGTTGTGCCAGGACTGTAAACTGTGGTGAAAACCGAAAGCGGAAAAAAAGGGAACGCCAGCTCGAAGGTAATGTTTTAGTTCATATCTTTTTGTATTGATATATAACATCCCACGCAGGGTACCTAAACTTCGAGCTGAGCATAAGAAACAAAAAGAAAAAGAGCAAGTTTTTTTTCCCTCTGATTTTGGCTGTGTCGTCGTTCGGCTTTCAAAATTAAAATGTATTAGTTACTCAGGTCCGAATTCAGGAAAAAAGAAAGAAAAAAAGAGAGGGGAGTTGAAAATGCTTTCATTTATGTTTTTTTGTGCTGTCATGACTGGTATTTTAGCAACTTCCCAGGCCAGTAAATTTTGATGTATCGGAAAAATTTAGTTTAATAGTTGGGCACAGTGAATTTTGGTGCATCGATAATAGTTTAGTTGGGCATGTGATAATTGAAAAGCAGTGTTATTGTGATGTCGTGGGTGATAAAATAATTGTAAGCATTTTTTCTCTAGCCTTTTTACAGCGTTGAGTTATTTTTTTTTTTGAGTGAAGATAAATTATGGGATGATTTATATTGGAATTTTGGGAACATATTATAGTGTGATGAAATTGGAAACCTAAAGTGCTGTTTACATTCTTGGAGTGTTGAGTGTCGAAATTGAGATGGTAGGAGTGTTAATTGAGGACCAGTATTTTACATGCTCCAGATGAGTGTTAATCTCCCATTGGAAAGGGGTGATCTTAGGGCAAGCAGGGAACTTGTCCTAGGGCAGAGGGCTCTGAGTAGGGAATTTTCACCAGGATGCGATATGTGCAGAATAGAAGTTAAAGTATTTTTTTGTTCTCAAGTTTAGTATTTCACAAAAAGAATGAACATCATGGGTTGAGAAGACACACTTTTGCTCACCAGTTCCAGTATTAATTGTTCTTTTTTTTTTTTTTGGCCTAAATTTTCTTGCTTTTACTATAAGGTAAAAAGTCTAAATGTAATTTTAATTTTCAATAAGGTGAAAATATTTAGTGGGTTATGTAAATGGTCAGTGTTATTGTCTGAAGTGGACCTGCGCATTGCCTGGTGCAGAAGAATTTCCTTGCTAGTGATTTTTCCTGGGATATATGTGGAGAGAGATAAGTGAATTTTCCTGGGATATATGTGGATACTGTGATTTAGGATTTCTTGGGATATAGAGAGATAAAGTGATTTTTCCTGGGATATATGTGGAGAGAGATAAGTGAATTTTCCTGGGATATATGTGGATATTGTGATTTAGAATTTCTTGGGATATATACAGAGATAAGTGAATTTTTCCTGAGATATAGTTGTGTTAGTTCTGGGCCAGATGTGCCTGGAGTATTTAGGGTTGAAGTACGACAGGCTCTTGTAGGCGTGGTTGATCAAGGTGGGATCATGCATTGGTTCGAAAAGGGGGAGATCCTTGAAGACGTGGTTTTTGGGGGAAAACTTGTCTTCAACCCCCCCCCCCAGTAGTTTCGCTGCTCACGGAGATATGTACTGCCAGCGAGGGTCGGTCGAGCGTTGCTTCAAGAAATGTGGTGAGATCATGTTAGAGGAAATTCTGTGCCTGATGATGATGTGTCACACTTGAGGATTTTTTTCCTTTCCCTTTGCATAGGCTGAAAGTGGATTCACGACCCAATTTCACGCCTTCAGCCTGACTTGGTATTTTCTTCCTGTGTTGGTTCTCAAAACCCAGGGTAGTGTCTGAACTGAGAGTATTTGCCTCACCGCTACCACAGGAATTCACTGCAGGTGTTAAATTTAAGTTTGTTTGGTGATTTAAAGTATCTAAATTTATTTGTTTATGATTTGCTGTAGTGCTAGGGATGTAAATTCTAAATTCTGGTTGTTGGTGTTAGTGAACTTGATATTTAGTTTGGAAATTTAGTTAATTGGTATTTTGAGCTTTTGTTTACAGTATAGAGTTATTAAGTATCCTGAGCTATTATGTGAAGTGCAGAGTGAGGTGATTTTTATGAGCAAGCTAGTGCAAGAAGATTGTTTGAATTTCTGAATTATGTTGATGTTATGAATAGTGATAATTTTTAAGATTAGTTAGTGAGGTTTCTTTATAAGTGAAGTAGGTTCATTCAGGATAGTTCTATGGGTTATGTAATGTTAATTAATGCTTGTGCTCAGTGTAAATTCTGTTTTGAGGATAATTTACTTGGTTTGTTTACTTGCTGATAGTAGATTTGTTAAAGTATAATTTGTGGCTCTTAAAATAACTGTAAATTTAATTGAAGTCTTTGAATCTGGTCTGGGAGATTGCGGAGTTTGCTAAGATTGTTTAAATTCAAATCAATAAGTGTAAAATTGTAAATTGGTCATTGAGCTAACTGGGTGAGAGAGAAGAGAGTACGTTTCAAAAGAACAGAATTTGTCCACCTTGTAGAATTAAAAATAATCCAGTATTTTTTTTTTTTTTGTAAGCTATGTGAATCATGGTATAATTTTGGATGCATGCCTAGTGTTCAAACCAACTGTGTTGAAATATGTAAAGTTGTGCTGTTCATAAGGCCAGTGGCCAAATAGAAATAGAAAGAAAATTGAGATTCTGTTTTTATACTGCTGTGTTTAAGCAAACAAGAAAAAAGGAAATACCATCTGTTTGTCCACTAAATTAACTTATTAAGTTTTTAAAGAAAAATAATAAATACAGGCAGTAGCCTTTCAAAAAAAGTTCAAAATGAGTGCAGTGTGAAAAATTTTGTGTGCTGTTGTCTTCCATGACTTGGTCCCATGTACCCCACCTTAGCTTGACTAAGGCTATCGATCCGAATCCTGGTATTATAAGGTTTTTCATAACTGCAATTTTTGTCCTAACCTTTTTTAAATTGACTTTCACCGCCTCCACAAGTTGTTATTGAACGAGTACATTTTATCGTATGACTTATAGTGACACATTTTCATACACATGCAACAATATCCACTTATTTTTGCACTTTCAGGTGACTCAACTCTGCTTGAACACAAACAACGCAAACTTTCCAATAACTTCTTGTGGAATGTAAATTTTCAGATGCATTTTTGTTTAGGATGTTCATGGCCTTTTCTAGTACTTAGAAAATATTTTTGTTTCGAAATGCATCCACCCATCTCCCAAATTTAATTTTTCTATAATTTCCATATGAATTTCAATACCAGCATAAATATAACGCCTTTAATAAATAACATCCAATTCAATATACCGAAAATGAATTAAATTCAATTTTTTTTTCACCAAAACATTTGGTGCCGTGACCATAGGATACATGCCTTGTCATGGAATTCAACCTGTACTGCACAGTAGTTACGAAAAATCTTGAGTATGGTTTCATATGTGAATTATTTTCTCGTAGTGATAAGTTCTGGTAGTCTCTCTCTCTCAGTGACCAAAGTAGCGAAAGTGCATATTTTTTGATTTTTAGCTGAATTTCTGTGTATAAGTATTATAATATTTCAGTAGCAGTGTTTGTAATAATTGAATAATTTTGGGCTTAACATAAAAGCCAGTTAGGGCTTGACACACATAAAAAGATTTTTTTTTTGTGTTGGTGTAATATTTTCAGTGATATATGAGTAATTTCAGTAATTTTGTGCTTGACACACATACAATTTTTTTTTTTTGGGTGTTTACCTACATGAGTTTTCACACAAATAATTTCTCAAGCGTACCTGCATAATGTATAATTTGGTATTTCGAATATAACTAGTGCTAATTAATAGTTTGCAGTGTGTCACATATATATATGCAATTTCACACTTTTCCAAATATTGAACTTCTAGGTGTATTTTTCATGTGTTGCAAAATTTTTTTACCTCTACAGTCCGAGTGTTGAATTAAGTGTCATTTTAATGTGTTGCATTCAGGCAATTTATCATATTCTGTTGAACTAAGCGAAGAAAGTGTATTGTAAAGTAATGTTGTCATTCGAAAATGCCTGTTGTTGGTGATGTCAAATTGGTGAAAGCATAATGCAAAAATTGTAAGAAACGTAACTTCTCTTCTCTCCTCACGCTGGTTAATTTAGTGCCCAGGTGCACTGGTTACTTATTTTAAGTTAGGTTGTTTACTATTGGAGTGAAGTGTAGGTTCAGTGTTGGGTAGGATTAGTATTACTGTAGTAATAGCCAGTGAGTTAGGAATTTAATAATCAGTTAAATTTCTTTTAATTTAATTTTCTCAGTGTAGTTAAAAGGTTAGTATTTGAGCCGGTGCAGAATTTTTTTCCATCGTTCCGTGAAAATTTTTTGGCTTGAAAAAAATTCTTTCACCTCTGTAATTAAGGTCAGGTGATAAGTAGCTTCGCTTCGGAACATTTGTTTTCCTAGTTCAGTGGTAGCCATGTTGGAACGGAAGTCAGCTCACCGGAGGTAGGTGGCGCTGCAGGTTTGTTTACATTCATCGGTTTGTTGACATGGTCGGAGCACGTGTGTGTTGAGTAGTAGGTAGAAGCGAATTTTCTGAGATTTTATTTTATGTTTCGACTCGCTTTGCTCGTCTTTTTCGCAGGGGGAATGTATTTGTCATGGCGAAAATTTTAACCTCTGGTGAATTTCAGAGAGACCTGATCAATCTTTCTGTTGGTTTATCAGAGATTAATTAATGCAAAAATTTTCTTCCATGACATACGTTAGAAGAAAATTCCTGGTTGAAAGGCAGGGGAATTCATGCGCAAAATTCGCTTGTCTTAATCACTACCAGGAAAACAAAATTTCATGTTGGTGAAAAGAAAAAAAAAAAAAGAATAATATTTGATTTAACTGACTTTGGGGTTTTGAAAATAATTAATTTATCGGTTCTTTTATCGCGATAGGAAAAGGCGAGTAGGTGTGCAGCTCAGAGAATCAAAATTAATTTTAGTTTAACATCACGGAACGAGAAAAAAAAAGAAAATTAAAACTAGTGATTTTCTGCAAAGCAAGAATTCGCCATTTTTTTGCGTTCCTGTTTCCAAGCGAGAAGTCGCCCAAAAGTGTAACATCTTTTCGTCTTTTGGGGTAGGGAATTCAGCAACGAAATCTATTTTTAGACCCCAGGGTCAAGAAGAGCCTGGTCTACACGTGTGAAGGTCAGAGGTCACTCGAGGCGTGGGAGTGAAGATTCCGTTGGGAGGCCGTGAGTTGCTAGGCTGAAGTTTCGACCAATGAGAGGGGTCAGCGGTTTTTCAAGCACCCCAGAGTTTTTATCCGTTGAGAGTCACTTTTGTTCTGGTACTTCTGGCTGGCAGTCAGAGAAAGAGAGGACGGCGGAGTTTTTTTTCTCCTCGCCTTTTGGCGGGAGAGAACCACAAAAAAAAAAAAAGTGGTTTCTTGATTGTTTTTTGCTGACCACCAGTCCACCACAAGGGGACACTCTGGATCTGGGCTGCCAATTGAAAATTTTGACGATGTAGAACGCAGTTAAAGCGGCATTCCGCCGGCCGGGAACCTCGCCCTGAGGAACAAAATGGCGGCAGGCTGGGACAATGTCGCTAAGGAAAAGTTCTTGGCTGAAGGGGGACATGCCTTCTCCCTTATGGAAATTCCGGAAAGAATGGGCCCAGCCTCTACAGCTTCACCCTCGGCTGATACTCCGAAAAGGAGGCCTGCCTCAAAGGTTCCATCTCATCCCGAGGTTTCGAAAATGGTTACCTCGGCTATTAACCGTTTAAGGAAGGGAACTGGGAGGAAGAAAAGAAATTCTAACGAGAATGTGGTTGTGCCAGGACTGTAAACTGTGGTGAAAACCGAAAGGGAAAAAAAAAAAAGGAACGCCAGCTCGAAGGTAATGTTTTAGTTCATATCTTTTTGTATTGATATATAACATCCCACGCAGGGTACCTAAACTTCGAGCTGAGCATAAGAAACAAAAAAGAAAAAGAGCAAGTTTTTTTTCCCTCTGATTTTGGCTGTGTCGTCGTTCAGCTTTCAAAATTAAAATGTATTAGTTACTCAGGTACGAATTCAGGAAAAGAGAAAGAAAAAAAGAGAGGGGAGTTGAAAATGCTTTCATTTATGTTTTTTTTTTTGTGCTGTCATGACTGGTATTTTAGCAACTTCCCAGGCCAGTAAATTTTGATGTATCGGAAAAATTTAGTTTAATAGTTGGGCACAGTGAATTTTGGTGCATCGATAATAGTTTAGTTGGGCATGTGATAATTGAAAAGCAGTGTTATTGTGATGTCGTGGGTGATAAAATAATTGTAAGCATTTTTTCTCTAGCCTTTTTACAGCGTTGAGTTATTTTTTTTTTTGAGTGAAGATAAATTATGGGATGATTTATATTGGAATTTTGGGAACATATTATAGTGTGATGAAATTGGAAACCTAAAGTGCTGTTTACATCTTGGAGTGTTGAGTGTCGAAATTGAGATGGTAGGAGTGTTAATTGAGGACCAGTATTTTACATGCTCCAGATGAGTGTTAATCTCCCATTGGAAAGGGGTGATCTTAGGGCAAGCAGGGAACTTGTCCTAGGGCAGAGGGCTCTGAGTAGGGAATTTTCACCAGGATGCGATATGTGCAGAATAGAAGTTAAAGTATTTTTTTGTTCTCAAGTTTAGTATTTCACAAAAAGAATGAACATCATGGGTTGAGAAGACACACTTTTGCTCACCAGTTCCAGTATTAATTCTTTTTTTTTTTTTTTTTTTGGCCTAAATTTTCTTGTTTTTACTATAAGGTAAAAAGTCTAAATGTAATTTTAATTTTCAATAAGGTGAAAATATTTAGTGGGTTATGTAAATGGTCAGTGTTATTGTCTGAAGTGGACCTGCGCATTGCCATGGTGCAGAAGAATTTCCTTGCTAGTGATTTTTCCTGGGATATATGTGGAGAGAGATAAGTGAATTTTCCTGGGATATATGTGGATACTGTGATTTAGGATTTCTTGGGATATAGAGAGATAAAGTGATTTTTCCTGGGATATATGTGGAGAGAGATAAGTGAATTTTCCTGGGATATATGTGGATATTGTGATTTAGAATTTCTTGGGATATATACAGAGATAAGTGAATTTTTCCTGAGATATAGTTGTGTTAGTTCTGGGCCAGATGAGCCTGGAGTATTTAGGGTTGAAGTACGACAGGCTCTTGTAGGCGTGGTTGATCAAGGTGGGATCATGCATTGGTTCGAAAAGGGGGAGATCCTTGAAGACGTGGTTTTTGGGGGAAAACTTGTCTTCAACCCCCCCCCAGTAGTTTCGCTGCTCACGGAGATATGTACTGCCAGCGAGGGTCGGTCGAGCGTTGCTTCAAGAAATGTGGTGAGATCATGTTAGAGGAAATTCTGTGCCTGATGATGATGTGTCACACTTGAGGATTTTTTCCTTTCCCTTTGCATAGGCTGAAAGTGGATTCACGACCCAATTTCACGCCTTCAGCCTGACTTGGTATTTTCTTCCTGTGTTGGTTCTCAAAACCCAGGGTAGTGTCTGAACTGAGAGTATTTGCCTCACCGCTACCACAGGAATTCACTGCAGGTGTTAAATTTAAGTTTGTTTGGTGATTTAAAGTATCTAAATTTATTTGTTTATGATTTGCTGTAGTGCTAGGGATGTAAATTCTAAATTCTGGTTGTTGGTGTTAGTGAACTTGATATTTAGTTTGGAAATTTAGTTAATTGGTATTTTGAGCTTTTGTTTACAGTATAGAGTTATTAAGTATCCTGAGCTATTATGTGAAGTGCAGAGTGAGGTGATTTTTATGAGCAAGCTAGTGCAAGAAGATTGTTTGAATTTCTGAATTATGTTGATGTTATGAATAGTGATAATTTTTAAGATTAGTTAGTGAGGTTTCTTTATAAGTGAAGTAGGTTCATTCAGGATAGTTCTATGGGTTATGTAATGTTAATTAATGCTTGTGCTCAGTGTAAATTCTGTTTTGAGGATAATTTACTTGGTTTGTTTACTTGCTGATAGTAGATTTGTTAAAGTATAATTTGTGGCTCTTAAAATAACTGTAAATTTAATTGAAGTCTTTGAATCTGGTCTGGGAGATTGCGGAGTTTGCTAAGATTGTTTAAATTCAAATCAATAAGTGTAAAATTGTAAATTGGTCATTGAGCTAACTGGGTGAGAGAGAAGAGAGTACGTTTCAAAAGAACAGAATTTGTCCACCTTGTAGAATTAAAAATAATCCAGTATTTTTTTTTTTTGTAAGCTATGTGAATCATGGTATAATTTTGGATGCATGCCTAGTGTTCAAACCAACTGTGTTGAAATATGTAAAGTTGTGCTGTTCATAAGGCCAGTGGCCAAATAGAAATAGAAAGAAAATTGAGATTCTGTTTTTATACTGCTGTGTTTAAGCAAACAAGAAAAAGGAAATACCATCTGTTTGTCCACTAAATTAACTTATTAAGTTTTTAAAGAAAAATAATAAATACAGGCAGTAGCCTTTCAAAAAAAAGTTCAAAATGAGTGCAGTGTGAAAAATTTTGTGTGCTGTTGTCTTCCATGACTTGGTCCCATGTACCCCACCTTAGCTTGACTAAGGCTATCGATCCGAATCCTGGTATTATAAGGTTTTTCATAACTGCAATTTTTGTCCTAACCTTTTTTAAATTGACTTTCACCGCCTCCACAAGTTGTTATTGAACGAGTACATTTTATCGTATGACTTATAGTGACACATTTTCATACACATGCAACAATATCCACTTATTTTTGCACTTTCAGGTGACTCAACTCTGCTTGAACACAAACAACGCAAACTTTCCAATAACTTCTTGTGGAATGTAAATTTTCAGATGCATTTTTGTTTAGGATGTTCATGGCCTTTTCTAGTACTTAGAAAATATTTTTGTTTCGAAATGCATCCACCCATCTCCCAAATTTAATTTTTCTATAATTTCCATATGAATTTCAATACCAGCATAAATATAACGCCTTTAATAAATAACATCCAATTCAATATACCGAAAATGAATTAAATTCAATTTTTTTTTCACCAAAACATTTGGTGCCGTGACCATAGGATACATGCCTTGTCATGGAATTCAACCTGTACTGCACAGTAGTTACGAAAAATCTTGAGTATGGTTTCATATGTGAATTATTTTCTCGTAGTGATAAGTTCTGGTAGTCTCTCTCTCTCAGTGACCAAAGTAGCGAAAGTGCATATTTTTTGATTTTTAGCTGAATTTCTGTGTATAAGTATTATAATATTTCAGTAGCAGTGTTTGTAATAATTGAATAATTTTGGGCTTAACATAAAAGCCAGTTAGGGCTTGACACACATAAAAAGATTTTTTTTTGTGTTGGTGTAATATTTTCAGTGATATATGAGTAATTTCAGTAATTTTGTGCTTGACACACATACAATTTTTTTTTTTTGGGTGTTTACCTACATGAGTTTTCACACAAATAATTTCTCAAGCGTACCTGCATAATGTATAATTTGGTATTTCGAATATAACTAGTGCTAATTAATAGTTTGCAGTGTGTCACATATATATATGCAATTTCACACTTTTCCAAATATTGAACTTCTAGGTGTATTTTTCATGTGTTGCAAAATTTTTTTACCTCTACAGTCCGAGTGTTGAATTAAGTGTCATTTTAATGTGTTGCATTCAGGCAATTTATCATATTCTGTTGAACTAAGCGAAGAAAGTGTATTGTAAAGTAATGTTGTCATTCGAAAATGCCTGTTGTTGGTGATGTCAAATTGGTGAAAGCATAATGCAAAAATTGTAAGAAACGTAACTTCTCTTCTCTCCTCACGCTGGTTAATTTAGTGCCCAGGTGCACTGGTTACTTATTTTAAGTTAGGTTGTTTACTATTGGAGTGAAGTGTAGGTTCAGTGTTGGGTAGGATTAGTATTACTGTAGTAATAGCCAGTGAGTTAGGAATTTAATAATCAGTTAAATTTCTTTTAATTTAATTTTCTCAGTGTAGTTAAAAGGTTAGTATTTGAGCCGGTGCAGAATTTTTTTTCCATCGTTCCGTGAAAATTTTTTTGGCTTGAAAAAATTCTTTCACCTCTGTAATTAAGGTCAGGTGATAAGTAGCTTCGCTTCGGAACATTTGTTTTCCTAGTTCAGTGGTAGCCATGTTGGAACGGAAGTCAGCTCACCGGAGGTAGGTGGCGCTGCAGGTTTGTTTACATTCATCGGTTTGTTGACATGGTCGGAGCACGTGTGTGTTGAGTAGTAGGTAGAAGCGAATTTTCTGAGATTTTATTTTATGTTTCGACTCGCTTTGCTCGTCTTTTTCGCAGGGGGAATGTATTTGTCATGGCGAAAATTTTAACCTCTGGTGAATTTCAGAGAGACCTGATCAATCTTTCTGTTGGTTTATCAGAGATTAATTAATGCAAAAATTTTCTTCCATGACATACGTTAGAAGAAAATTCCTGGTTGAAAGGCAGGGGAATTCATGCGCAAAATTCGCTTGTCTTAATCACTACCAGGAAAACAAAATTTCATGTTGGTGAAAAGAAAAAAAAAAGAATAATATTTGATTTAACTGACTTTGGGGTTTTGAAAATAATTAATTTATCGGTTCTTTTATCGCGATAGGAAAAGGCGAGTAGGTGTGCAGCTCAGAGAATCAAAATTAATTTTAGTTTAACATCACGGAACGAGAAAAAAAAAGAAAATTAAAACTAGTGATTTTCTGCAAAGCAAGAATTCGCCATTTTTTTGCGTTCCTGTTTCCAAGCGAGAAGTCGCCCAAAAGTGTAACATCTTTTCGTCTTTTGGGGTAGGGAATTCAGCAACGAAATCTATTTTTAGACCCCAGGGTCAAGAAGAGCCTGGTCTACACGTGTGAAGGTCAGAGGTCACTCGAGGCGTGGGAGTGAAGATTCCGTTGGGAGGCCGTGAGTTGCTAGGCTGAAGTTTCGACCAATGAGAGGGGTCAGCGGTTTTTCAAGCACCCCAGAGTTTTTATCCGTTGAGAGTCACTTTTGTTCTGGTACTTCTGGCTGGCAGTCAGAGAAAGAGAGGACGGCGGAGTTTTTTCTCCTCGCCTTTTGGCGGGAGAGAACCACAAAAAAAAAAGTGGTTTCTTGATTGTTTTTTGCTGACCACCAGTCCACCACAAGGGGACACTCTGGATCTGGGCTGCCAATTGAAAATTTTGACGATGTAGAACGCAGTTAAAGCGGCATTCCGCCGGCCGGGAACCTCGCCCTGAGGAACAAAATGGCGGCAGGCTGGGACAATGTCGCTAAGGAAAAGTTCTTGGCTGAAGGGGGACATGCCTTCTCCCTTATGGAAATTCCGGAAAGAATGGGCCCAGCCTCTACAGCTTCACCCTCGGCTGATACTCCGAAAAGGAGGCCTGCCTCAAAGGTTCCATCTCATCCCGAGGTTTCGAAAATGGTTACCTCGGCTATTAACCGTTTAAGGAAGGGAACTGGGAGGAAGAAAAGAAATTCTAACGAGAATGTGGTTGTGCCAGGACTGTAAACTGTGGTGAAAACCGAAAGGGAAAAAAAAAAAAGGAACGCCAGCTCGAAGGTAATGTTTTAGTTCATATCTTTTTGTATTGATATATAACATCCCACGCAGGGTACCTAAACTTTGAGCTGAGCATAAGAAACAAAAAGAAAAAGAGCAAGTTTTTTTTCCCTCTGATTTTGGCTGTGTCGTCGTTCAGCTTTCAAAATTAAAATGTATTAGTTACTCAGGTACGAATTCAGGAAAAGAGAAAGAAAAAAAGAGAGGGGAGTTGAAAATGCTTTCATTTATGTTTTTTTTTTTTGTGCTGTCATGACTGGTATTTTAGCAACTTCCCAGGCCAGTAAATTTTGATGTATCGGAAAAATTTAGTTTAATAGTTGGGCACAGTGAATTTTGGTGCATCGATAATAGTTTAGTTGGGCATGTGATAATTGAAAAGCAGTGTTATTGTGATGTCGTGGGTGATAAAATAATTGTAAGCATTTTTTCTCTAGCCTTTTTACAGCGTTGAGTTATTTTTTTTTTTTTTGAGTGAAGATAAATAATGGGATGATTTATATTGGAATTTTGGGAACATATTATAGTGTGATGAAATTGGAAACCTAAAGTGCTGTTTACATCTTGGAGTGTTGAGTGTCGAAATTGAGATGGTAGGAGTGTTAATTGAGGACCAGTATTTTACATGCTCCAGATGAGTGTTAATCTCCCATTGGAAAGGGGTGATCTTAGGGCAAGCAGGGAACTTGTCCTAGGGCAGAGGGCTCTGAGTAGGGAATTTTCACCAGGATGCGATATGTGCAGAATAGAAGTTAAAGTATTTTTTTGTTCTCAAGTTTAGTATTTCACAAAAAGAATGAACATCATGGGTTGAGAAGACACACTTTTGCTCAGCAGTTCCAGTATTAATTCTTTTTTTTTTTTTTTTTTTGGCCTAAATTTTCTTGTTTTTACTATAAGGTAAAAAGTCTAAATGTAATTTTAATTTTCAATAAGGTGAAAATATTTAGTGGGTTATGTAAATGGTCAGTGTTATTGTCTGAAGTGGACCTGCGCATTGCCATGGTGCAGAAGAATTTCCTTGCTAGTGATTTTTCCTGGGATATATGTGGAGAGAGATAAGTGAATTTTCCTGGGATATATGTGGATACTGTGATTTAGGATTTCTTGGGATATAGAGAGATAAAGTGATTTTTCCTGGGATATATGTGGAGAGAGATAAGTGAATTTTCCTGGGATATATGTGGATATTGTGATTTAGAATTTCTTGGGATATATACAGAGATAAGTGAATTTTTCCTGAGATATAGTTGTGTTAGTTCTGGGCCAGATGAGCCTGGAGTATTTAGGGTTGAAGTACGACAGGCTCTTGTAGGCGTGGTTGATCAAGGTGGGATCATGCATTGGTTCGAAAAGGGGGAGATCCTTGAAGACGTGGTTTTTGGGGGAAAACTTGTCTTCAACCCCCCCCCAGTAGTTTCGCTGCTCACGGAGATATGTACTGCCAGCGAGGGTCGGTCGAGCGTTGCTTCAAGAAATGTGGTGAGATCATGTTAGAGGAAATTCTGTGCCTGATGATGATGTGTCACACTTGAGGATTTTTTCCTTTCCCTTTGCATAGGCTGAAAGTGGATTCACGACCCAATTTCACGCCTTCAGCCTGACTTGGTATTTTCTTCCTGTGTTGGTTCTCAAAACCCAGGGTAGTGTCTGAACTGAGAGTATTTGCCTCACCGCTACCACAGGAATTCACTGCAGGTGTTAAATTTAAGTTTGTTTGGTGATTTAAAGTATCTAAATTTATTTGTTTATGATTTGCTGTAGTGCTAGGGATGTAAATTCTAAATTCTGGTTGTTGGTGTTAGTGAACTTGATATTTAGTTTGGAAATTTAGTTAATTGGTATTTTGAGCTTTTGTTTACAGTATAGAGTTATTAAGTATCCTGAGCTATTATGTGAAGTGCAGAGTGAGGTGATTTTTATGAGCAAGCTAGTGCAAGAAGATTGTTTGAATTTCTGAATTATGTTGATGTTATGAATAGTGATAATTTTTAAGATTAGTTAGTGAGGTTTCTTTATAAGTGAAGTAGGTTCATTCAGGATAGTTCTATGGGTTATGTAATGTTAATTAATGCTTGTGCTCAGTGTAAATTCTGTTTTGAGGATAATTTACTTGGTTTGTTTACTTGCTGATAGTAGATTTGTTAAAGTATAATTTGTGGCTCTTAAAATAACTGTAAATTTAATTGAAGTCTTTGAATCTGGTCTGGGAGATTGCGGAGTTTGCTAAGATTGTTTAAATTCAAATCAATAAGTGTAAAATTGTAAATTGGTCATTGAGCTAACTGGGTGAGAGAGAAGAGAGTACGTTTCAAAAGAACAGAATTTGTCCACCTTGTAGAATTAAAAATAATCCAGTATTTTTTTTGTAAGCTATGTGAATCATGGTATAATTTTGGATGCATGCCTAGTGTTCAAACCAACTGTGTTGAAATATGTAAAGTTGTGCTGTTCATAAGGCCAGTGGCCAAATAGAAATAGAAAGAAAATTGAGATTCTGTTTTTATACTGCTGTGTTTAAGCAAACAAGAAAAAAGGAAATACCATCTGTTTGTCCACTAAATTAACTTATTAAGTTTTTAAAGAAAAATAATAAATACAGGCAGTAGCCTTTCAAAAAAAAGTTCAAAATGAGTGCAGTGTGAAAAATTTTGTGTGCTGTTGTCTTCCATGACTTGGTCCCATGTACCCCACCTTAGCTTGACTAAGGCTATCGATCCGAATCCTGGTATTATAAGGTTTTTCATAACTGCAATTTTTGTCCTAACCTTTTTTAAATTGACTTTCACCGCCTCCACAAGTTGTTATTGAACGAGTACATTTTATCGTATGACTTATAGTGACACATTTTCATACACATGCAACAATATCCACTTATTTTTGCACTTTCAGGTGACTCAACTCTGCTTGAACACAAACAACGCAAACTTTCCAATAACTTCTTGTGGAATGTAAATTTTCAGATGCATTTTTGTTTAGGATGTTCATGGCCTTTTCTAGTACTTAGAAAATATTTTTGTTTCGAAATGCATCCACCCATCTCCCAAATTTAATTTTTCTATAATTTCCATATGAATTTCAATACCAGCATAAATATAACGCCTTTAATAAATAACATCCAATTCAATATACCCAAAATGAATTAAATTCAATTTTTTTTCACCAAAACATATCCATCGTACCTTGCTGACACGTGTGAATTCCCTTCGTTCGTTGTGCAGCAACAACAGAAGCCGTCTAAAGGTTTCACCTTGTTTTTTAGCACACAGACACAGACGAGGAGATTCGACAGATAACAGTTGTGACCCTGAACACATTCAATATGCAACGTGATAGTTCCGCGGAGGCATGCGGCATCTGCTTGAATGTTTACTTCACCTCGCAAGATCACCAGCACGCCTGCGCGAGACATCAGTCATTCTGGACTTCAATCGCGAGCTACGGGGTCAAATTCTGTCAGATGCAGCTGGGGCCTCCTGCACTACGGCCCTGACCGTATGAGAACTATAACAGAGTAGAAGGTACAAAAGCGGTTTAGCTGAGCATAAAATAGCTCTCAAAGCAGTGGCGTGCCTGCCCCCCTTCCCCCCAAAAAAGAATTGGAACCTTTTGATATTTCAAAAACGCTATTTTAAAAGGCAAAGTTTTGTTAATATTAGAAATTGTTTTTATGTCTCATGGCAACAACTGAACGTGTTTTCTCCATGAAGACGAGAACAAGAAGCCCCGAAATTTCCCATTGCAATGAAAAACCAACACATGGGTATACTGAAAGTTTCTGTGGCGATGAGGCAATGCCAAATTTGAGTACGTGACTTATATCATATTGCTCTAAAGCACGCAGAAAAGCAATGAGTTGTGATTAAAATACCAAGAATAACATCAAAACGAAACCAACGCTGTAACATTAAGACAGAAAATCCAAAAGACTATTACAAAATTTCAGTTTATGTACCTTTTTTTTTTTTTTTCTTGATTGGAGGTTTAGCGACCACCGTGAGCAACTCAATGGGCTGTAAGCAGTCGCCCGTCCCTAATTTAGGGTCACTGGTTCCAGGGAAGGGAGAGAGCCAGGGCCGTAAGACAAGCACAACATGCATGCCTGCCCCACCAGGAATCGAACCCGGACCACTTTCGGACGAATGATGAGCAGCCATCGCTCTTAGACTACTGCGCCACCATGGCGGCGTACCATTTTAAGACAAGTTTATTAGTGCTTTGGAAAATAGATTTCACGCACACAAATCGGTCTTATCAGGATTCCAGTCACTTTTCCCAACTTCTTTTCTGCACGGAGAAGTATCAAAGCCGCCCCGGTGGCGCAGTGGTCTAAGGCGTTGGCCTCTGATCATTCGTCCGTAAGGGGTCCGGGTTCGAATCCCGGTCAGGCATGGATGTTGTGTTTGTCTTACGGCACTGGCTCTCTCCCTTCCCTGGAACCAGTGACCCTAAATTAGGGACGGGCGACTGCTTATAGCCCATTGAGTTGCTCACGGTGGTCGTTAAACCTCCAATCAAAAAAAAAAAAAAAAAAAGTATCAAATATAAGTTATAAGAATATAGGTAATAAGAATATTAACAATAATTTCCAGCAATATTTATTTGAATATTTGGGCGCGGATGTTCCATACATTTTGAAAATGCACTCATAACACACATTTAGTTGTATAAAAAAAAAAATTTCGCCGCCCCGGTGGCGCAGTGGTCTAAGGCGCTGGCCTCTGATCATTCGTCCGTAAGGGGTCCGGGTTCGAATCCCGGTCAGGCATGGATGTTGTGTTTGTCTTAAGGCACTGGCTCTCTCCCTTCCCTGGAACCAGTGACCCTAAATTAGGGACGGGCGACTGCTTATAGCCCATTGAGTTGCTCACGGTGGTTGTTAAACCTCCAATCAAAAAAAAAAAAAAAAAAATTAGTAATCCCCCCCCCCTCCCCGGAAAAAAATTCTGGGTATGCCACTGTCTCAAAAGGAATTGGAAAAGACACGTTCTTAGCACAGCATCACTTAAACCGTATTGGCTGTGACCGCGACTTCCAAGGATTCGTCCCCCATAACCACAGTTTAAACGTGACGCGGAATGGCTTCTCAGCCTACTTCTGAATAAGCAAGGTAACTTCGCCCCGGTGGGGCAGTGGTCTAAGCGATGGCCTCTGATCATTCGTCCGAAAGGGGTCCGGGTTCGAATCCCGGTGAGACATGGATGTTGTGTTGGTCTTACGGCACTGGTTCTTATTGTGTTACTTGATCAACACTGACTCTCTGTGTACATTGATCTTTTGGCATACTGTAAAACCATGTTTGTTGTGTACTTGTTCATAATCTGTCACTTGATCAACACTATCTCTCTGTGTACATTGGTCATTTAGCATACTGTAAAAACCACGTTTGATATGCACTTGTTGATGTGAAAATTTTGTATCTTGTCCATGTCTGCCTGTTTGTCATATCTCTGTACCACCAGATCCAATAAATCATTTAAACCTACAATCACAAAAAAAAAGAAGAAAAGAACTTTACTATATGACTTTCTGATTGCAAAGCTAGTAACTTGTTCTGAACTACACATCTCTGTTAGCTTCTTCTGTATTTATATAATTCAACTGTGTAACCCCTGTCTACAAGATTGGGTTAAGCTTTCGTATTCTGCCCCCAAGAAATAGTTCAAGCACTGTCAGAGTGCAACGTGTATCCCTCCGCAGAGTTTTCCACCGCGTTTGTGTAGGTTTGAGATCGTCGCTTTTACTATTTAAACCACGAATCGTTAATTTTGAGGTGAGTTATGTCCTCATTATGCCGCTGATGATATAAATTGCATATAACAAAGGAGTCGACAATATAATAGCTTTTTACTTAGCTATATTCTTGCTCAAGAGCATCATCCAATCCAATCCAACGAAACTTTTGTGCTGATGTGCTGCCGCCAATCATACGTTTTGGAACTACTTGGGTGCCCAATACGGAATAGCGCAAGATTGTAATTTTATACCCTGTTCAAGATTAAAATTGTTTGGAATGATTCTTCTTCAAGAACTTTGGTTTGACTCCACGTTTGTTTTTGTTTTTTTATTGGAGGTTTAACGACCACCGTGAGCAACTCAATGGGCTATAAGCAGTCGCCCGTCCCTAATTTAGGGTCACTGGTTCCAGGGAAGGAGAGAGCCAGTGCCGTAAGACAAACACAACATCCATGCCTGACCGGGATTCGAACCCGGACCCCGTACGGACGAATGATCAGAGGCCAACGCCTTAGACCACTGCGCCACCGGGGCGGCGGCGCAGTGGTCTAAGCGATGGCTTCTGATTATTCGTCAGGAAGGGGTCCGGGTTCGAATCCCGGTCAGGCATGGATGTTGTGTTTGTCTTACGGCACTGGCTCTCTCCCTTCCCTGGAACCAGTGACCCTAAATTAGGGACGGGCGACTGCTTATAGCCCATTGAGTTGCTCACGGTGGTCGTTAAACCTCCAATCAAAAAAAAAAAAAAAAAAAAAGTAGACCACTGCGCCACCGGGGCGGCGACTCCACGTTTCAGACGCTGAACTGGTATCACCAAATACTTTTTTTTTTTGCTTGGGAGAGATGCCATTGAATGCATCATGGTTCTGAATGAAATTAGGTCGGAGGAGACGATTACAAAAACTGGAACAGCAGCCGTTTCCGTATCTTTTGCATATCACTACAGAGGCCGTAGTGTAAGGTGACCTGATTTTTGAGAATGCAGTTGAGGACAAAATGACATTTGTTCTCAATTTCAATGCAAAATTGAGGACAATTTTGCTTCAAAATGAGGACATAATTGAGGACAGCGTCTGGCGCATTATAGTAAAGCCAACGGTTAGCAAAGAATGTTATGAAATGTCCCATAATTGTTCAGTTTCATTGGCAAACATACGATGAATCGGAAGAATGATTTTAATGTGAAATAAGTATAAAATAGCAATAAAATACTATCATGCAGAATATTGCACACGATATATTTCAAATCTCACTTGTAGGGACACAGCACTTGCAAACAAAGCTACATTTTGAATTTGTACTGAAATTTCATTGTGATTCTGTATAATAATAGATATCTGAAGCTAGAAGCGTATAGTGTATATATATATATATACTATACGCTGACCGAGCAGAAATCATGGAATAGCTGTATGTTATCTCTATGAGAAGGAATATTCCATGTCTAATAACCTCACTTGAAGAAACAGTTTAATGAAAAATGTACCGAACAAAAGTTGTGGAACTCTCAATGGAATCTATCAAATGTAACCAAATTTTACATCAATTACTTTTTTAGTTGCAAGAAAGTGGATGCTGAGAAAGATGAGATTCATTTCCCATCCTAAAAGTATTTTAATTACATCCAGTTAAAATAGAAAAGAAGTACTTAAAACAGAAACGAAATCGTAGCACCACATTTATTGAGATGACTTTGTTCAATGCTTCGGCATGTCTCCCATTAATACTGCTTGATATGTATTTAAATCAAAGAAAAATTCATCCGCTTCGGAAAATAGTTCCATACCTTTCCTTTATGAATCCATTTCCTAGCAATTAAATGAGAAATTGGTGCTAAATTTGGTTGCGTTTGGTAAATTCTATTGAATTCAAGGCCTTTTTTTAACACATTTTTATGTGTTTCAATTTTTGGGGGAAATTTCAAAAATTTTGAACAAAAGCTAAGACACTGAGGACATTTGACGTCCTCAATAAGTTTTTACGAAATTGAGGACTGTCCCAAGAAAATGAGAACGTCTGGTCACCTTACTGTACTGATGTAATTGGATATAACAAGGCAGCCGATTCCGTGAAAACCTCGAACAAAAGATCCGTCATTGGGATGATGTCTTTCCAGATTTTTTCATTCTCAGGTATATGATTCAAAAACTTGTCAGAATATCAACAGCAATTATCTACCAAAATGATTCGTATGTTTTACTTCTACGCGTTATTCATACCCATGTTTGCTAGTCTCGATAGAAGGCATACAGTTCTTTACTGTGGTCATTCAAACATGTTCCGTGTTACTGATCACGGCAGACGTTAATGCATTTTTTTCTTACGGAATCTGAGAGTAACTGTGAAACCAGACTAAATTAGTGGACCTCTCAGAAATCACAAAGTGGATTTTTTATTGTGGAAGTGGTGTAAAATGCAGCTGGATTGCTAAAATTAATCAATAGAAAAATGAACAAATTATAGGTCAGAAAGCAAAATGTCTAAATTACTGAATTAGGGAGAAGCCCTTGCTAGGGCGCATAAAGACGTTCTCCGTCCAAGTAGAACGATCGAGCGATTTCAGCCAATCACAACGTCGGTAGCGAATTGGGCTTTACCTGTTGCGTCCGCCTATGTAGTCAGTACCTTTACTGCAGCGATCACTTGAATGCCACGGTAAACACTGTCATGTTTGTGAAATGTTCTATTCCATGGTAAGCATAAAAACGCTGGTATATTTGTAATGCATCTTTGATGTGGGATTCGTAGTGTACAGTTCCTAACACAATGCCTGTCAAGGTTTATTTGGGTAAATGGGTCTCCAACGCCAATTTGAGTTAGGCATGTTAAATGACTCAAACCCAGATTATTGAATATATTCATCACTGAAACTCGTAAGTCTGGATTGTGGCGTCCTGGGCCAGATCGCCAAGTAAGAGTTAAATCCAATTTGGCAATTAACTTGTGTTAACCTTTACCTGACGTGAAAAATACTAACGTCATAAGTAACGTGGGGTTCAAATGACCCCAACATTTTTTTAAAAAAAATTATGTTGTTAAGTGCAATTGGATCGAAAATTTTATTATGGGAATTTTCCATTTTCTACTATAATTGAAATCAATAACAGTAGAAATTAAACAGAATTTTTTCTAGAATAAATTCAACTATTTGATACTTAAAAATCAATATTTTACATTGAAACACACACACACAAAATAATGTTTATCTATGAAAATGTATAACCTGAAATGTTACAGAAATATTTCATTACTTATATTTTACATGCCTGTCAAGACAATATGACATTTAAATAAAAATGGCACTAGTTTTCTGATGCGCAGTCCACACATTCGTCGTTCTAATTTTGTTTTTTATCAAATTTTCCCCAAGTCGTTTAATAAAATTTAATCCGGTAAGCTTTTTCATTCGGGAAAACTTTAATATAGTATATTACATGCGCATTGTTTGTGTTGATATCCTGATTGTTTGAAAAATACAATATAGCGACGTGGGGTCGTTTTGACCCTAAATGCTATATTGTAAAATGTGTCAGTTATAGGGAGCTTTTCTATTAAATTCATACGAGATTTAAAGTAAACGTAGTTTTAAGTCAGTAAAATATTTTAAATTTAGGTGAGGTTCAGCGTGTTTCAAAATGTTGCTTATGTGCACACAAACTTTTCCCCCGATATGTTTGTCTTCCTCGTTATCTACGAAGTCAAAGACTTCGTAGATAACAATTGCACTTATGCGTCATAACTTACATAAAAATGCTTCGATTGCGACAAAACTTTATCATGTTATTCTTTTTTTTTTGATTGGAGGTTTAACGACCACCGTGAGCAACTCAATGGGCTATAAGCAGTCGCCCGTCCCTAATTTAGGGTCACTGGTTCCAGGGAAGGGAGAGAGCCAGTGCCGTAAGACAAACACAACATCCATGCCGGACCGGGATTCGAACCCGGACCCCTTACGAACGAATGATCAGAGGCCAGCGCCTTAGACCACTGCGCCACCGGGGCGGCCATGTTATTCTGGAGGTATGCTGAACCGGTTCTGTTGAATATCATCAAAATGGGGTCAAAGGTCAGGCCACAGGTGCCAGATTTATTAAACAGACATTATCCTCATAACTTGACTACAAATGCTTCTATTGTGACAAAACTTGAGTATGTTGTTCCGGAGGTATACTGAACCAATTCTGTCTAATATCATCGAAATGGGGTCAAAGGTCAGGACATAGGAGCAAGATTTATTCCACAACCATTATCCTCATAACTTGACTACAAATGCTTCTATTGCGACAAAACTTTAGTATTGTTCCGGAGGTATATTGAACCGGTTCTGTTGAATATCATCGAAATGGGGTCAAAGGTCAGGGCACATGTGCGATATTTATTCCACAGACATTATCCTCATAACTTGACTAAAAATGCTTCTATTGTGACAAAACTTTAGTATATTGTTCCGGAGGTGTACTGAACCGGTTCTCTTGAATATCATCGAAATGGGGTCAAAGGTTAGGGCACAGGTGCGAGATTTATTCCACAGACATTATCCACAAAACTTGACTACAAATGCTTCTTTTGTGACAAAACTTGAGTATGTTGTTCCGGAGGTATACTGAACCAATTCTGTCTAATATCATCGAAATGGGGTCAAAGGTCAGGGCACAGGTGCGATATTTATTCCACAGACATTATCCTCATAACTTGACTAAAAATGCTTCTATTGCGACAAAACTGTAGTATATTGTTCCGGAGGTCTGCTGAACCGGTTCTCTTGAATATCATCGAAATGGGGTCAAAGGTCAGGGCACAGGTACGAGATTTATTCCACAGACATTATCCACAAAACTTGACTACAAATGCTTCTTTTGTGACAAAACTTGAGTATGTTGTTCCGGAGGTATACTGAACCAATTCTGTCTAATATCATCGAAATGGGGTCAAAGGTCAGGACATAGGAGCGAGATTTATTCCACAACCATTATCCTCATAACTTGACTAAAAATGATTCTATTGCGACAACACTTTAGTATTGTGTTCCGGATGTAGACTGAACCGGTTCTGTTGAATATCATCGCGTAACTGGACGACTCTGGGTTCGATTCCCGGTGGCGGCCGATGATAATTTTTCCGTGACTCACTTATTAACGTGGAAAGAGCGATGGCTTCTGTTTGGTGTTGTTCCTGATCCACGTTGAGTGTATGAATTAATAAAAATACATATTTCAGAAAAGGAGTTAACCACAAATGTAATTATTTTATCTATTGCTATATTACAGCTTCAGAGAATGTATTTTAAAACAAATTCTATAACGCGTAATTTCAGCAATTATGAAAATTGAAATTCACCCATTAGGAAAATTGGAGAACAGTTAGAGGGTTAGGAATCTCTCGTGTCTGACACCAATGGTGTCTGAATCATATTACAAAACACTTGGCCTCATGGGGGGTCCGGACCCCTTGGGTGCGCTTCTGACCAGGATTGTCCTTAAGTTTTGCACACCAGTGTAGCACTACTAATGCGAATCCTATAGAGAAAAATCTCTGGGTGCTGGAAGGTTTTTTTACCCTTAACACCTTATCCTGGTTGCATCCCAGATTCCCATATAAGTTGTGATGAATCGACATGAATATTTTTCGTTTCGTTCCGAAGCTGCATCCTTGTGAAAATGTAAAATATTTCCCCGTCTTTAGTAGGTTCCATAGCAAACGCGCACAGGTTCATAGACCGCACTTCAAGCGTCGCTAGTGAAGAAATATGTAATTATGCGTCCTCCGTTTTTAACGCGTAATGACAAGTTTAGGCAAGCTTTCAAACAAGTCGTAGCTCGTTAACTTCGGAAGAACGAGTACAAATCTACAGGTACATATCAAAAACTTTTGAACCTCCTTATGTACTCTACAAGTGACGCAAATCAGGTATAATTCGTTAAAGTATAAAAGGGGTTGATTTAAGATGCATAAACAGACGTATTGATTTGCATTAAAAAAATCGTATCTGGTTTACTGCAATAGCATCTATTGGGTTGGTGCGAATGTAATGTCCGGCGCGAACGAGCGGTGGCGACAGATTCCCACCACAGCGGAATGGAACCACCCCAGTTGTTGCGGGTATTACGTCACAGAGTTACTATAAATAGCTAGCACGTGTGTGAAGAACAAGGTTCAGGCGTGGTTTGTTTGGACATAACGTGGCTTGCAAAGGAAACATGCAGACGCTGGATTTGAGAATCATCTTCCTGTATGAATCTAAACTGGGCCATTCTGCAGGAATTGCCGCTCGAAACATTAACAAAGCGTTTGGGGAGAATACAGCCAATGAACGAACAAACCGGCGATGCTTTGTGAAGTTTCGAAGCGGAGATACAGACCTGCAAAACGAAGCATGTGATCACCGACCTGTTGCTGTTTCTGACGATGTTCTGTTACGTGTGGTTGAAGCGGACCCCCAAGAAACGTGTCGTGAGAGAGAGGCAGAGGTAGGTGTCCACCACACAACCGTTGTTCGGCGTCTGGATGCTTTGGGTAAGGTCAAAAAGCTGGACATGTGGCTGTTGCATGAGTTGACAACTGCCAACAAGGCTAGGCGTTTGGAAGTCTGCACGTCGCTGCTTACCAGGACGTGCAGACCTCTACTACATCGAATGCAGGAACCTCTACTACATCGAATCGTCACCTGCGACGTGAATTGGGTCCTTTATGATAATCGGAAACGATCTTCACAATGATTAGGCAAGGCACAGCCTGCTGGACGGCATCCTAAGCCACCCCTACACACCAAGAGGATGATGCTCCTTGTCTGGTGGTCCACAGCCGGGATAATTCATCGGCGTTTCTTGGCAAGAGGCCAAACCATCACTGCAGAACGTTATTGTGCTGAATTACACCAGATGCACCGGACATTACTGCAGAATCAACCGGCTTTGGTCAACAGGCAATGTGATGTTCTCGTCCAGGACAACGTCCGCTCTCATGTCGCACAACGAATTATGCTGACACTAAGTGCCTTGGGAAATGAAGCACTTCCTCATCCTGCCTACTCTCCGGACTTATCTCCGACAGACTATCATTTGTTTCGTCGCCTGGATCACTTCCTGTCCGGGAAACAATTCACGACAGACAACGAGTTTCAACGTACAGGTGATGACTTCTTCGTGTCCCAGCCACAAGACTTTTTTCGTTCCAAGATCATGGCCTTGCCGGACAGATGGCAACTATGTGTCGATGTCGAGGGGGATTATTTTGCCTAGGTGAGTTGCCCTACTTTTCCGTTCTCGCCGTCCACGTGTGCTGGTCCTTTGCCGGACATTTCATTCGCACCAACCCAATAGTTAGTCCATAGGCGACTGCTACTTCCATTTCACGTATTTACTCGTACTACTCCTTTAGCACTGTGGTTACATCTGACTCATGCACCATCTGTTTCTTGCTGATACCTACAGAAAAAAATTACAAATGCTGCGTAAGAAATGTTATACTGGAAATTACACTGCAGTTTATTTTTTCTTTCTTTAGAACGATGTGAACCGGAAACCTCAAGGTCAGATAATATTAGACGATGTCTGTCGTGTAAATCGTGCAGAAGGAGCTGCAACATTTGAGGTAAGTTTTTAGAAGAACTGAGGTTTTGTTTGATATTTCAAAAATTATTTTTTAAATCCACAGGTATTAACGGGAGGAAAAGAAATTTCTCTCGAAGATAAATGGCTTTTCTCAGACGTCGTGAAATATTGTATGCAGTGGAAAGTACCCAATGAACAAAACAAAATGGTGAAATTAGTAGGCGAGTGAATTCTTCATTGAAAGTCATAGCTGCTTTAAGAAGATTTCATAGCAATGATGGTTTCTCACGAGAGTCACGAGCAAGGAGGTTAGAAGAATTAGGAGATGTCAACAGCCCCTCTCCCTGTGCTTCTGGCGTAACGCCACTTTTTATCAGCTGACTACGCCAATGCGCCCAACCTGAGAATCTCCAGTATATCTTTATGGGGAAATTGCGATTTTGAACGGGTTTTTCGGATCCTTACTCTACCCATTCAGTCATGAAAAAAATTGAGGCTGAAATATTCATTCCCATAATTTAACATTTCCAGAAAAAATGGGAAACTATGTGTTGGTATTTGTTTAAAAAATTCAACAAAATAATGTTTTTTTGGCCGGAAGTGCATACTGCGTATGGTTACTTGCATACTTCGCATGTGCAAGTAATTATGTTTAAAATATAACCAAAACCCTAATGTTGAAAAATACGAAATCTGAAATATTCCTTGTTTTCGTCCTTGATTTGCACGGTTTGCATGCGCTAAGCGAAACCGCTTCATGCACAGGAAGTGACGTCACGTTCCCGAACTCCCGCAGACTCCTACCACCTCAGAGAGAGGATGGAAACAGCTAATCTGTATTGGCTACACTCAAAACGGGTCCTTTCACCTCCTCTTCTTCTAACCTCCTTGGTCACGAGTGGCTGTGTATGAAAGTGTAATTGTTCCTACTCTGATGCATGGCAGTGAAACCTGCAGAAAAAGACATAGGAGTCGTTTATGTGCTGAAGAGATGCGTTATTTACGGATGGTTTGTGGGAAGACACGTTCTGATCATGTGAGAAATGAAGATGTGTTGCAGGTGTGTAACGTGAAGCAAAATATTGTTAGCCAGTTGGAGACTAATATTCTTAGGTGGTTTGGCCATGTTGAAGGAATGAGTGATGAGATGCTTACTAAGAAACATTTTTCAGCCCAAGCGGAAGGACAGAAAGGTAGATGAAGGCCAAGGAAATCATGGGAGGCAGGGTCGGAATAAGGGGGTATAAGGGGGTGGCCTTGGGGCCCACCATGACAAAGGGCCCAGGAGGCATGCCTGGGTAAATAAATAGGTAGGTAGGTGGAGAGGGAGGTTTATACACTGCCGGACAATTGCTAAGGACGGATGACAATAGCAACCATAAAATGGAAGGCAGGAAAATGTGGAAATTAGCATAAGTGCAGGATACACTAAGACGTGTTGTGCGTATGCAAATTTTGGATTGCCGAACTTGTTCGTGACGTCATAGCCGTGATAAGAGATATAAAGGATTTGACGCGTATTGACCGTTGTTGTTCAAACGCAAAGTTGAAAGGGAAAGAATCAATTGACGAACTTGCAATTTTCAGTATGTCTTCCCGACATCACCTAGATGATTTTACGCGTGGCCTTATTATTGGCAAGATTGAAGAAGGGCGAAAAATAACAGATGTTGCCAGGGAGTTCGACGTCAGCCACAGTGTTGTTTCAAGGCTTTGGAAATCATTTCAAACAAATGGAGAGTGTAGCAAACGTCACGGGGGAGGTCGTGTTCGCAGTACGACACCTGCAGAAGATCGGTACATAGTGCTATCAACAAAAAGACACCGGCGCAGCACAGCTTGTGAGGTAGCAAATCAGTTTATGGCTGCTACTGGCAAGCGGATCTCCCGAAAAACTGTCGCCAGACGTTTGCATGAAGGAGGACTATACGCCCGCCGTCCTGTTGTGTGCATCCCATTGTCCAGACGTCACCGTACCGCCCGTTTGCAATGGTGCCATCAACATCGCAATTGGACTGATAACGACTGGTCTGCTGTCCTCTTCTCAGATGAGAGTAGATACAGTCTATCGTCTGATTGTCGACGACAATTGATCTGGTGTGATAGTGGTAATGCATATTGTCCAGCAAACATACAGGAAAGGGACCGATATCCGACATGTAGTGTCATGGTATGGGCTGGCATCATGATCAATGGCCGTACGTCCCTCTATGTGCTTCCAACTGGGACTATGACTGGCCAACGATACATTAATGATGTTCTGCTACCTCATGTTCGCATGTTCCGTGGTGCTGTCGGTGATAGATTCATTTTCATGGACGACAACGCAACATGTCATCGAACAGTCGCTGTCCAGGAGTGTCTTGAGAGCGAGGATATTCAACGCCTCGTATGGCCAGCACGTTCTCCAGATCTGAATCCCATTGAAAATGTGTGGGATGCTTTGGGGAGTAGTCTTGCTGGTCGCCAATGCCCTCCAATAGACAAGGACACCCTCATCCGTGCACTGACAGAGGAATGGGATAAATTACCCCGACAGCTGCTTGATAATGTTGTGCAAAGCATGACACGACGTGTGGAATCTTGCATCGCCCTCCATGGTGGCCATATCCCGTATTGACATCTTACGCCGGAACGCCTGCGGACGGTAATTGCATTTTTTTCACGTTTACGTATTCTGCACAAAATGGCCTGTTTGTCCCTTGAACACGTTCCAAAGCCTTCTGGATTTCAGAGCACAATAAATTGTCTTTCTTGTAATGTCCTGGCATTCTGACATTATTTTATTTCACTTGGCATCCAACCACACTTACTTTTTTATGCGCTATATAGCCGTTTATGATCCGTCCTTAGCAATTGTCCAGCAGTGTAAAATAGTTTGACTTTTGTCTCGTATGATTTCCACTTCGTCAGAAACAGGAGCTGGAAGACGAACAGATTCCAAGACAATTACTTACCAAAACTAAAGGTTTCATGTCGCTGTATGCGGGGTTGGCGAGACAGTTTCACTTTTTCACTACCATCCACCCACACCTCCCAGTTTGAACTTGGAACCGTTAATGGCCGAAGTGCCCTGTATCTTCACATTGCATAACAAAAAATATGCACTAAGAAAAGTATACAGTACTAAATCATTAGAAAATTCAAGACAAAATCTAGGAATCTTAAGCTCTTAACTCATGTTCTTGTAAAAACAATGAAAAATACAGTGACTATTATGAAAACTCTGCAGATAATTTAGTAGTTAGAGATTCGTGTTTTAACGGACTTTATAATGGTTCCCCATCCTAATTCTTTGAGGGCCCACTCAGATGTGTTCTTAGCCTAGGGGCCCACTAAGGTCTTATTCCGGCCCTGATGGAAGGACGAGATTCAGGAGTATCTGCACGAGAAAAAGAGTATTGAGTATGAAGTACAGAAGTTCATGTGAGGGATGTCAGTTGAAGCTCGAACTGTGTGCCAAGATCGTTGTAAATGGAGACGTTTGATACGACAACAGTAAGTAAATACTCAATTAAACATTTATCTGGTGGGTTTTCCTTCTTTATGATGCTAACCTCTGAATCTCAGAGAAGAGCTTAGTGTGATTGTTGTCATTGTATGTGATATCTACTCTAAGATGCCAGTTTATCAGATACACTTACTGTCGCCATATAAATGTCTCCTTCCAAAACGTAAGATCGGCAAGCAAGCGCTGTGTGTGTGGCAAAAATCAAGTCAGACCAGCTCGTGAAACATCAGTAAGCGTTCGATTGAGGGTCGAAATGGGCAAAACGAGTTTTCTGAGCGACTCTGAACGCGGCATGACAGTTGGCGCCAGGCTTGCCGGTTCGAGCATCTCCCAAACGGCCGAACTCCTGGAGTTTTCACGCACAACCGTAGTAAGGGTTTACCGTGAATGGTGCGACCCTAAAAAAAAAAACATCCAGCAATCGGTGATCCTGTGGACGAAAACAGCTGGTGGATCAGAGAGCGTGACACATGAGTCAAAACGGCAAGTTGCAGCGTTAAGCCTTGCCGGCGTAGTTCAATCAGGAGAATATCCCGCTTCGAAGTTGGGAGACGTGATTTCGAATCCCACCACCGTCATAAAAGGGCTCGTTAGCTGCATTGGCGATCAAACGTAAAATGAATCTCCTGGCCATGAGGTTCGAAAAATATGTGTGATTATTCTTCCACGCATCGTCTGGAATTAATAAGAATTCCTTCTTCTACAGTGAGCAGCTTCTTCAAGAATGGTTAGTCGGTGGACCCGAAACTTGTGATTTCGTGCCACCGCCTTTCTCAAGGGGGAATATATATGACGTACCATTGGGTTGACGCATGAGTCATAACGACAAGTTACAGCGATAATCCTTCCCAGAGTAGTTTGATCGGGAGAATATCCCGTTCCAGAGTGGGTTCTAATGCCACCACCGACAGGAAGGTGCTCGTTCGCTATAATGTATCAAAGGAGACTGGCGAGAATCGTGCAAGCGAACAGACAGGCCACCAACTGGCAAGTCACTGCGGGAAACTGTTGATAATCATGAAAGCAAATAGACATCGCCAGCTGGCAAGTCACTACGGGAGACTGGCGAGAATCGTGTAAGTGGACAGACCACCAGCTGGCAAGTCACTGCGGGAGACTGGCGAGAATCGTGTAAGCGAACAGACAGACCACCAGCTGGCAAGTCACTGCGGGAGACTGGTGATAATCATGAAAGCAAATAGACATCGCCAGCTGGCAAGACACTACGGGAGACTGGCGAGAGTCGTGTAAGTGGACAGACCACCAGCTGGCAAGTCACTGCGGGAGACTGGCGAGAATCGTGTAAGCGAACAGACAGACCACCAGCTGGCAAGTCACTGCGGTAGACTGGCGAGAATCAAGCATGCAAGCGAACAGACATCGCCAGCTGGCAAGTCACTGCGGGAGACTGGGGAGAATCATGCAAGCCAACAGACCACCAACTGGCAAGCCACTGCGGGAAACTGGCGAAAATCGTGTAAGCGAGCAGGCAGACCACCAGCTGCCAAGTCACTGCGGAATTCATCATCGGTGGGCCGAGGGCCATCTCTGAATGCATCATGTATCGGACCATGTCGCGAATGGGCTACAGCAGCCGAAAATCATGTCACCCGTCCCCTTTAATTCCCTCTGATCCGCCAGGTGTTTTTCGTCCACATGCAGTATCGCCGACTGTTGGGTGTTTTTCGCATGTCGCACCATTCACGGTAGCTCTTGCTGCGGTTGTGCGTGAAAAGGCCAGGAGAACGGCCGTTTGGGAGACGCTATTATCGGCACGCCTGGAGGCAAGTACCATGCCACGATCACATTCGCTCAGATCACTGGTTTTGTCCATTCTGACCCTGTGTTGAACGCTTACTGATGCTCAATGAGCTGACCTATCTGAATCCATACCGCGCAGCGCGCTCACTTTCCGCTTACATGTTGGAGTGAGCCATTTATGTGACGCGGATAATTGGTGTACGTAATAAACTACCATCTTAGTGTAGATCCAGATGACATGTAAAAAAGTAATGAAACTTTGGCTAAGATTGATCTTCAGTTCAAATGAGGCAAACGTTTTGGCCAATAAAGAACGACGGTAAGCACCACATTAAATTAATGGCTTGTATTTATCTGATAAATGCAGTGTGTCTGATACTGTGTTGTGCCTCGTGCATACAGAAGTTCAAAGTTCTGCAGTTGACTCTGATTACTCTTAGTGGGCGTCAAATCAAATATGTTTTTCTCGTAAAAATCGGGGAATTGAAAGGTCAGGAGATTTTTTGTTTTGCCGAAAAACCTTTATTTTTTTTAAGATTGTAGACTTTTGTTTGTAATTACTGCCTGCTTAGAATTTGATAGATCTTACTTTCAGTACATTACATTATTCTTAATATTTTTTTAATTATCAATAGTGAATTTTAAAAATCGCATGTTATTAAGTTTTTATTCGGTTTCGCCCTTGACTATATGTCGTGATAGACTGCGCACTGGTAATCGCTGCTGCTGAACCGCTGTTGTCCCAACATGAGAGCCGTCAGATCACGTGACATTGCCTGGCAGGTCATTCTTAAATATTAGCATTTACCAAATCATGTACGGCGTTCCGTGAGGGTTCTGGGAGGGGATTGCAGTCTTGTAAGTGCTCTTTTCAGGGCATCTCAGATATGCTCAATCGGGTTGAGGTCTGGAGATCTTGCAGGCCAATCCATCTTGGGAATATCCTCACTCTCCAGGTATTCGTCTACTAGCCGAGCCCCATAGGAACGGGCGGTATCGTACATAAAAAGGAATTGGGGGCCAACAGCTCCCCTGAAAAGCCGTACATTGGGCTCTATGATGTAGTCCCTGTAGCGTACAGCAGTCAGAGTGCCTCCTGGAAACACACGCAGCGACGTGCATCCATCTAGCATGATGTCAACACAAACCATGTGTCCTCCACAACCAATAGTGGTCACTTTCCCTAATATTAGAGGGAAGATTTCGGCTTCACACCTGTCTCCAAATGTACATATTGTGAATCCGTGTTTAGGCTGTACCGAAACTCATCACGAAAGAGAACACATGCCCATTGATCAGGGGTCCAGGGGTGATGTTGTTGGGCCCAATTCAGACGGATCCTTCTGTGCGATGCGGCAAGTGGCATACAGACCATTATTGGCCTTCTTGCCTACAGACCTCTCTCGTGGAGGCTTCTGTAAACTGTTTGCCTCGATATCGTGGTTCCAGTAGCAGAGAAGAACTTCTGTGAGAGGTGCCTGTCTGTCGACCATCTATATATAGTGGGGAGCTCTTAAAGACAAATACCGGGCGTCTTGACTTGTGGTTCGTGCGCATTTTTGTCCCGGCCTTCTGGTTATTGTTCCGAACTGTCTCCAGAAATTGGTGACTATATACTTGCCTCCACACATTCAGCCACTTTACTACCTTAGTTTGCGATTGCCATGCTTCCAATCAACCGATCCCTCTCCACCGTAAAGGGTTTTCTAAGCAATGGTGCGGAGCCATTCTTCCACTAACAGTCCAGCTCAAGCTTCGATTCCACACCACTCTCAGAACAACGTTTGTCAAGGTCGCATGCCTGCCAGCTCGATAGCATAGGTCGTCATTTGCATATTTCCATATAGGAGCTAACACAATGTTGCTTGGGTACGTCGACTTAGCATTTCCCGTTGCCCATATATACAAATACAAATTCGTATCCTCGAATTTGTATTTGTCACGTTAATTTTTGGACACCAGTGTATGTGACTATGCATAGAGACTGTTGGAGTTGGGGAGGTATCAAGGCTGCAAACAGGGGCGGATTTAGTCTTGTGGTCCACTAAAAGCACGCGTATCCACTTGGGAATACCTCGTAAATTCCTTCATGAAAAAAATTCTGTCAGATCCTGGGGTGAAAGGGAACTGTTGAACTCTGCGTTGTAAAAGGAATTCAGTCGTAAGCTAATTGTAACAACACTTTAATTGCGAAAGAACTTTAAATATCTGCTATTGATTTAAGGTAGCATCGAACTACGTTCGAAATCAAATGGGATGTTGCACCAGATAATTATTTGAAAAGTTTGGTTTTGACCGAAAAAAAGTTCAGAATTCTCTTGCAGAACCCATTCCCAACTACACCGATATGCCATTACATTATGACGGTACGACCTAATACCCTGTAGGACCTCGTTTAGCCCGCAAAACAGCAGCCACTCGACGAGGCATCGACTCCATGAGGAAGCGATAGGTACCCTGGGGTATCTGGTACCATTATGTCAACAGCTGGTCCCGTACAATTCGTTGTGGTGGTGATTTAGCGGGAACCCGGTTTTCCAAGTCGAACCACAAATGTTCGATTGGGTTCACGTCAGCTGAATTTTGCAACCAGGGCATTAACAGAAAGTCACCACCAGCATGTTCCTCGAACCACTTTTGGACGATTCTGGCAGTGTGGCACGGCGCATTATCTGTTGGTACTGGCCATCACCAGCAGGGAACACAGTTGCCACAAATGGGTGAACTTGGTCCGCAACGATGTTCAGATACCTGACAGCTGTCAGGGATTGTGCTATTGGAATAATGGGGCCTAAAGTGTCCCAAGAAAACATCACCCACAGCATAACACCGCCGCCGGTCTGTTTCCGCCCAGCAGTGCATCTAGGTGCTATAGCCTGTGTTGGTAATCTGCGTATCCGCGTTCGGCCGTCTGCTTGATGCACCAGGAATCTTGATTCGTCAAACCAGGCCACTTTCTTCCAGTCATTCACGGTCCAATCTCGATGATCTTAGGCTCATTTCATGCGTTGTTGGCGATGAAGCGCAGTGAGCATGGGGACCCGGCTGGGTCTTCGGCCACGATGAACTGTGTGCTGTTACACATTGCCCTGGTCACCACTGTTGTAGCTGCGGGTGATTTGTCGCACTGTGGCCTTGTAGTCGCTCTGAACAATGCGCGACAATCTCCGCTCCCCTCTGGCATCAAAGAGCTGCGGAGGACACACGGCTGCACCACTTTTGATACGTACTCACTACAGCGGCACGTGAACAACCCGCAAGACGCGCCGTTTCCGAGATCGTATTTCTGAGGCGCCGTGCCATCACAATTTGTCCTTTATCAAACTCCAATAAATCGCAGCTTTTCCCATTCTGACTCCAAACACTCTACTAACCGAAAGCCGGTCCTTGTATATTTACTGCTTTGTGAACTTCACCTGCACCACCGTTCGGACTCCAAGCGTGCTCATTTCTCTATGTTGGGGGTGGTCATAATGTAATAGCTCATCGGCGTAAATCCCCATGAAGATCATTCTAAAAGTTGAAGTGTACACATACCATATAGCAATTTTTCTACGCAATTAAATTTTACATTTATCTGGTCACTGATCACCTACTGCGCAGGGGCTCTAGTGTCTCCTCCTTTAGTAGACACCTCTTTTAAGTCTACCTGTTATTTTAACACACGAACCACCATTTTCACCAGTGAACCAGTAGTGGTATATCATTGTTTCTTTCAAGATAATTGTGGGTGGGATGTGGATTTTGGAGTATCTCTACGGGGGAATCACATCGATTATCAACAGAGGCTATGGCACCTGGATGCACTGCTGGGCGGAAACAGGCCGGCGGCTTTATGCAGTGGGCGATGTTTTCTTGGGACACTTTAGGCCCCATTATCCCAATAGAGCACAATCCCTGACAGCTGTCAGGTATCTCTACATCATTGCGTACCATGTTCACCCATTCATGGCAACTGTGTTCCCTGTTGGTGATAGCCATTATCAACAGGATAATGCGCCATGACACACTGCCAGAATCGTCAAGGAATGGTTCGAGGAACATGCTGGTGACTTTCTGTTAATGCCCTGGCCTACAAATTCACCTGACATGAACCCAATCGAACATTTGTGGTTCGACTTGGAAAAGCGGGTTCGCTCTAAATCACCACCACCACCACCCCGAAATGTACAGGAACTGGAGGGCCTGCTGTCGACATTATGGTACCAGATACCCCAGGATGCCTATCGCCACCTCATCGAATCGATGCTTCGCCGAGTGGCCGCTGTTTTGCGGTCTTACAGCTTATTAGGTAGGGGGTCATAATGTAATGGCTTATCGATGTATATTGTTTCTAGTGTTTAGGAAATTCCTCATATTCTTGTCCATCCAAACTTCATCAAAAATACTTTCAATTCCACATCTTAACCCGAAAAGTTAAAAAAAAAGGGTTACAAAAAAATTACACGGTCAATAATTTCAAGGGTGTAGGCTGGACTACATTAAAGTCAGGGAAAATATCCAGAGTGCGAGACCGGTGTGGCCGTAATTGCTGATGACTTAATCCTGCTCCATCGAAATGTCTACACTGCCGGGATAAGTAAAACTCTCTCAGAAATTAATGAGTAGGGCGTTGCGCGAGCAATTCCGCCAGGATATCCGACTGGTCTTCTGCCCATACAGGATCGGTTGGCGGACCAGCTGCACTCTGCTGTCCCCGCAGAGATACTACTCCCCCCCCCCTTACCAAAGCCCGTATGTGTGACGTGTTAATGGGCTGGGGCTCTAAATTTCGCGATTGGTTGGGAGATTCGCTCGCCATCGCGAAGACTAGTGGAACAAACGTCCTTTATTAGTGTCTAGGCTAAGAAAATGAAAATTTGCACTCACATGAAAATGCTCTCAGAGATTCTCATGCATTTGGAAATGAATCCTTTAATCTCACGAGACCTCTCACAAAGATGAAAATGGTAATTACACTGATTTGATGAGTATCATACAAAATTCATAGCACTTGGACAGGTGCTATGGTGATGACTCTGGGCTTCTCCCTTCGGTAGCAACCGGGATCTCTTCCTACCTCGTGACGAAGTCTTTTACCATCTTGATGAGTCCCTGCCTCGCCCTTGAGTAGCCAAATACGATCGAGAAGTCCTTCGTCTTCTCCAGTTCAGGAGAGAGGACTTTCCTTTTCTCTGAAAGAGAAACACAGTCTAAGATCATATTGGCGACGTCTGCGGACTGGGTACCTCATCCGCACGCCCGTTCCTTAACCGCAAAACGGCGGAAGTACTCCGGCGATACGCCATGACCGGTGAGTACCTGGTTAAGGAAGCATCCGATTCCACTTTCTTGGTGGAGGCTCTGGGAAAGATACGGTTCGTTTTCCTCCCCGTATCCCCTTCATTCTATCTTCTTTGCCACTCGCTGAGCGGGGCTTTTTTCATCTGAGTCCGCACGCTTTGCAGCGGTGTCTTGAGGTGAAAGTCAACCTTCGCCAGCTGGTCTGCTCTTTAGTTTCTACTGGTTCCGACATGGCTTCGGACCCAATGGAATGAGATCACTGTTCTACTTGCTGTTTCAACCAGAGACTTAACCTCCCTGACTAGGGGATTTTACCCTGAACTGGTCAAGCGCTTTTAAGGACGCCTGACTGTCGGAGTAGACCTTGACTTTCTCTTCGTCGTTGCTAGACAGAGCCCTCAACAACGCCTTTCTAATCGCCAGGAACTCTGCGTGGCAAACAGAGGAGTTGGGTGAGAGTTTAATCTGTCTTACGAACGTTTTGTTGCCATCCGAGAGTTCGCAAAACCCTGCGCTTACATTACCACCAATGTTACAGGGCTTGGAGCTGAATTCTATAACAGCACCCTGTGTGGAGGATTCGTTTGTGCTTCCTTTGCCGTAAGTTCGGTATCGGTGGTTTAATCCGTAATTATTCCAACTGGAGCAGATAAAAACAATACAAACCGTAGAAAAGTGAATCGACTGAAGCTAAATTTTGCAGTGAGGAAAACGTTTATTCAGATCATACGGGGAATGTCACCAAGCTTCTGTCCTTTTCGTGCTTTCATTCTTTCCGTTCTCCCTCAGTATTCTACACCGCCGAAAATCCTTCTCTCTCTCTTTCCGGCCACTCAAAAACTATTCCTTCCTCCGTCCCTTTCGACCCGAAGCATACTGCACCTCCTGCCAAAACTATCTTGCTTCCTCGACCCCTGCTACCGCGTTCCCTCCGGCTACACCCTAAGATGTCTCTTCTCCGAAAATCACAAGATTCCCTAATTGCCATCTGCTGCGTCGCGTGGGAAAGGAAATACTCTATTTGCTTTTCGTCCAAATGGCGGGAATTGAAAGGAAATGATTCCAATTCAGTAACACAAAAATGGCTACATAATCTCGCTTCTGATAAATATGGAAGCCCCGGTTACACCAAATTTAGAGCCGTAAGTAAACAGCTCGCTCCCCACTCCCTAGGGAAGACTCCTGTCCCAAGTAGGACAAATCTCTTTGGCTGGGTGGCAAGTCCAGTAAGTTATCAGCAGTTCTACTACAATCTCACTAGACAATGAATCCAGCATGCCTACAAATGACACTGCAGTCTGGAGATGGCTCTGTTATGGTGTGGGGTGTTTTCAGCTGGCACTCATTAGGACCTCTCATACGTCTGCAGACCGCTCCGATCAGTGGAGGCTACGTAACCATACTTGGGGATCATTTACACCCGTTCACGTCATGGAAACCACTCCGACTGGTGCTACCTTTTTCAGCAAGACAAAGCGCGGCCGAACACGTCCATAGTCGCTCGATTATGGCTGGAGGAACATTCCACGGAGTTTGGCATCCTGACTTGGCCCCATTGTTAACCGGATTTAAACGCCATCGAACATATTTGGGATACTGTACAGCGTGCCGTCAATGCCAGGAATCCTCGAATCTGCGAATGTTACGGAACTGTGGGACGCTTTTCACGAAGCATGTCTCCACAGTACTATAGAGAGCACGTTGAGTACATGCCTTGTCGCATGGCTGCCGTTATGGGATCGCGACGAGGACCATCGCGGTATTAGAGAGGTATCCCAGTTTTTTTTTGGCACTTTATAGCCTTAGTATACTTGATATTTTCTAAAATTTAACCATAATTAAGCAATCCAACATTTGTTTGTCTACTGACGTCATCAGTGTACATCTATTTTCTGGTCTCAACCAGGGCCGGCTAGAGTCTACGGGCCTGAGCCTGCCACGCCCCCACTGCCGAAAGGAGTCCGATCGCCAAAGATCACAGCGGTATTTTCGCCGCTATAAGCTAGTTTTGTGTTGTCGCTTAGTTAAAATTTTCTCCGATTCTTACGATTTCTTTTCCAAATAACGGGATACAGTCGACTTATTTCTTTACCTATTACAATTTGAATATGTCAGCATAAACAACGGGAGTAATTTTTACATCGTTTATATAGGTACGAATGTTAACCTAATTTGTGTACCCACACACAAAGAAAACAAATCTGGAAAATATAACTAAACAGATGAAATGATGTACATAATCATGCATTGCTTTACCCTTTTTTAATCAAAAACATAACAGCTGCCTGAGCAATTGATTTTCAGTACGCAATTTTAATATCAGGAATGAAGATAACAAAGTTATCGCACTCGACTTTTCATTCCGTTATTTCCGACTATTTCAGTTCCGAAATAAAAGATGGGGTAATGAACACAAATTTCAGAAACAGGAAAAAATAAAAAATAAAAATAAAAATCAGTATTACACTGATCGTTAGGAATACTTCACTTAGCATACCAGGACAATAAGAATGCAGGAAACATTTCTATATAACTTTGTGACCACACACACAATTCCTTGCCCCATGACACAAACTGATTTACTATTTTACTTTACCTGCAAAGGTCTATATATTTTGAAGCACTTACTAAATGTTTGGACTTCAGAGTTTCTTTCTAGTGGTCTCAAAACAAAGCCACACAAAAGATATTTGAATGACTGTTTTTGACGAAGAAAATCTAGGTGATACTGTGTATAAAAATTCAGGTATGACTGTGTATTGATGAGGAAAATCACTTGGATTTTCCTCATCACCTTTACACAGGGCATGTGGGGAAAACTGCCCCATTCTTATATTCACCCACTTAATAAAATTCATGTGCAGTGGATACGACAAATATATATATATATATATGGAATTAAGTTTGAAACTGGGTGTTATGTTATATGTATACATATCCCTTTAAGCACAGCTTCACAGGCTTCACACAAGATTTGGGTTTCCCGCCGCCTTTTCAGATGACATCTGGGAAAGTTATTTCATTCTTATGATCCCCCACTTAACAAAAACCATGTGGAGTGCCACTGATACATAAAACAAACACACATCCATATGAAGGTCTGTTAAGTGGATACAACAATACATACACACACATCCACATAAAAGTCTGTCACATGGATATGACAAATACATATGGAATTAAGTTTGAAACTGGGTGTTATGTTATATGTATACATATCCCTTTAAGTACAACTTCACAGCCTTCACACAAGATTTGGGTTTTCAGTCAAAAATTATTTCATTCTTATGATCCCCCACTTAACAAAAATCATGTGGAGCATCACTGATACATAAAACATACACATGTCCATATGAAGGTCTGTTAAGCGGCTACAGTACATACACACACATCCATATAAAAGTCTGTCACATGGATATGAAAAAACAGATGGAATTAAGTTAGTAACTAGATGTCATGATTGTAAAATTTTGCCAGCACTTTATGTAAAATATTAAAGAAAAAAAAAGCTGTGTTCCATTTGGCTTTTTGAAAGCCACTCATTACAATTATTTAAATGCTTTAGTGGGACCGCTTTTGTGGTGGTGGTGGTGTGTGTGTGTGTGGGGGGGGGGTTGCTTTGATAGGATATTTCGGGAAGCTCACCATGCACGCTTTACCATGATCACTCTCTAAAAAATTATTTGCAACAGTATCAAATAGTAAAGTGCAGTAGTATTCAGCTACACAAGCAAACTGTAAGAGCAGCCATTTGAATTTTTAATTTGTTAAATAAGATGTTACAGGATGATGGGTGCCAATTTAATCAAAACACATCCACAGTAGCTTGGGAGCTCCTTGTTCAGGGTGGGTAATAGTAACATATACTCATACATAAATCTGGAGATGCGGGTTAACTTCCTAATCCAGGACAACATAATTTTCAAGTTCTTGGAGGCATATCTACTTGCATTTTAATCTGTTGTTTTATTTCTCTTTTTTGAATTTCTTTTGTTATTTTCTGTGATTAGCCACATTCTTATCATAGGCTGCTTTACGTGTTACTTGTTTTTTTTTGCTCTTTGTTTGCAGTTATATTCCTCCTCTTAGGGACTTTCTCTTGCACTTGACCACTTGTGTTATGTGCAGTGGCAGGTTTAAGAGTAGACAATTTTCTCTTCGATTTTGATTTGTTCAGTTGATCGTTTCGTGCTTTGCAATAATTATTTAGCAAAATATTGACCATATGGTTTATGCACATTTTGGCCAACTTTAGTGAACTATTGCTACAACTGCAGTTAAATTTTGATATGGTATCAGAAGTTTCAAGCTTTTCTGCAGTAAGTTGACAAACAAGTTGTTTCTGCTTACCACATTCAATGAAGGCCTGCTCGTGCTCTTCCTGAAGAATAGTTTGAAACACCTGAAACATTTTTAATACAACCTTCACTGTGAACTCCTCTGGCCATGTGAGACCCCCCCCTATCTATAAGCTGTAAATATTTGGCAACTTCTTCATCAGAGCATTCATAATCCAATTTCCTATCACAGGCCAAAGTTTTTTTACAATCTGGGCACTGTATTTTTTTTTTTAACTTTATTTGCTATGTAACTAGCTATGTATACTAAAACAGACATAACTGATTCAGATATATCTACACTATCACACAAGTGCAAAATATTGTCAAATGTGTGAGAGAAACAATGCTGCTCATCATTTACTTCTTCTTGGGGAAAAGAGAACTGTTTCAGTTTAATTTAACCACATTTGTATGATTGCATTTGAACCAAACTCATGACTTTTAATTTTCTTTCTGACTCAAGAACTTGTATCACAGATATATTATAATTCCCCCCACTCAACTGCCTGTACTGTCCAAAACGAGCTTCTAAGCAATCTGTTTGAAATTTCCCAAACAAAATGTATGATGGTTTTAAAGTTTCGAACATATAATTTGTTAAATGAACAAGACAATCTGTAGTATGTTGAAGTGCAAACTGTGTTTCTTTGGATAAACAACCACCTTTTTCAGGCACAGTAAAACCTGATAAAGTGGATGTAATATTGATCCAAGCTTGTAGCCATGAACTGAACTTCTTTAGAAATGTAATATTGTTGTCAAGTATGTTGTGTACTGGATCACAGCTACTGTCACGTAGATGTTTTCCCTTAGTTGGATATTTTACATTTACAATTTTCCACCATGTGCTCATTATTGTAATAAATTCTTTGGTCTGTAATAAATCACTACCAAACTCTTTTGCAGTACATTCTAAAGCAGCTATATTTGTTTCATGAAAAATGTCAACAGCATGTTTAACATTTTGCCGTTCAACAGATGTTGGGTACAAAACTTTCCGGGAGAGTTTTGGTGCTTGTTTAATGTTAAGATTTTGTTCTTTATTGTATATTTTTGAAGATGTGTGAGACTAGCAACACAAACTTTGTTAAAGTCATTCATAGATAGATAAAAGAAAGTCTGATTTGTATTTGACTGATTGAGCCAATTATTACGAACTGCTTTCAACAAATGAACAGTGTCGAACAACAAAAACAAGCGCAAATTCTCATTAATGGGATTAATGATACTGGATATAAGGTTACCACCACATAGAAGTGTGAACATATTGCGATTAATCCTATTGTTATCAGATATTAATGCAAGTACCTGGTATCCAGAATCATTAAGAATTTTCAGAACCTTAAGTGTGAATGTCTGTAATTGTTCAGCAGTTAAATTTTTTACAGGAATAAGTGCAACAATGTCTTTATTTTTGGAAAACACAGATGTTATCATGAATGCTTGTATTGTTGTGGCTTCAGAAGAGATGTTTTGAGAAATGCCTTCTATTTTCCCTCCTTTAAAACCCACACCAGGGGAAACATAAATTTCATCCAGTAGAACATTTACTACCAGTTCTCTTTCCTCAAGAAGTTTTGATTTCTCTTGCAGATAAAGCACATGCCTATTAATAATACCACTGCCACAGGTATCTAACGTGGAAGCATTTTTTTTTCAAATAGACTGAATGGGGCAAGCTTAGAGACTCACTGTTTCGTAACATAACATATGCAGATGGATGACAAAAATGAATTTTTGCAGCAAACAGTAACAACTGAGGGCTATAGTGGTACTGTTTAGCAGTTAAAAGTTTTAATTGCTCTATGATAAACAGTATTTTCGAAATAATTGAATTAGAAGATTCTTCATTTTGTTGTATGTCATCTGCATATGCTTTTAACAATGAAAGTGCAGTATTCAGTTTAGCCACAGGTGTGACTGCCTGTGAAGAAAAAGAACTGAAGTGGGATAACAGACATTCAAATTTTGTCCATCAATCACACTTTTTTTCATGACCCAGAACCCATACCAAATTTTTAACATTATATGGTATGCCATCATACCAAACATCTAATTGCAAATCAGAAAAGATTTTAAAACAAATGGGCATCTTAGGGCAGTCAGAAGAATCAATCTTATAAAAAAGAATGAAATCATCATTTTTCAAACTGAAGAAACAATTTAAATTTTTATTTCCATAATGAGTAACAAAATCATTAAATGAATTTATTACATCACTTTCATTCCAGTTTTTAAAATTGTGTTCATCACATTGTTGCATTTGAAGCATGCATGTTTCTGGTGTTTTTCTTTTCGGGGGTGGCTCATATGATAAATATGAGGGCTGGTTAGGGAAGATTGTTGGATGAGCATCTTTGGCTAATGCCAGGTGTGTACACGGCACAACCAATAAACTCCCATCACCCCTGGTAATACGATCTTCCCTAATCACAAACTGCTCACTGAAGTGCTCAACACACACAACAGAATTGTCATTGGGTTGAAAATCCTTCCGGTTGATTTGGCGAATCCCCTGAGCTCGAAGTTCTGGGTCTTTTGGAAAACGGAAAGATGAAACATAAGCGCTTGCTTTCCCTGGGTAGGTGTAGTTGGATTTGCATCCAGGAACACAACATCTCCTAGGCATCTACACATTAAATAAACAAATATCAAGAAATAAATTTATTAATGCATAAAACTGATGAACATTAGTGTTCTCCCTAGATTTTTTTTACAGCTAGGTGGCAAGTAATTTTAGCTGGGTGGTACTTTTAACGACCCCTTCTCCAATAATAATAAAAAAAGTTTTCCTTAACATTATTATACTTATTAAACATCTTAAGTGGTGTGGTAGGCATTAATGCAACATAACATGATAAATAGTTAAAAAATTGTGCAAAAATGGTTTAAAAAATGAGTATTTACTAACAAATTACATTTGACACAGATTTCTTTTTTTTTTTTTTGATTGGAGGTTTAACGACTACCATGAGCAACTCAATGGGCTATAAGCAGTCGCCCGTCCCTAATTTAGGACACTGGTTCCAGGGAAGGGAGAGAGCCAGTGCCACAAGACAAACACAACATCCATGCCGCACCAGGATTCGAACCCGGACCCATTTCGGACCAATGATCAGAGGACATCACAGACCACTGCAGCACCGGGGCGGCTTTATATATATATTAAAGGTTTAATTACCACAGTAAGCAACTCGATAGGCTATAAGCAGCCACTTGTCCCTAATTTAGGGCCACTGGTTCGAGGGAAAGGAGAGAACAAGTGCCGTAAGACAAACACAACATCCATGCCTCACCGGGATTCGAACTTGGACCCTTCTCTGAAGAATTTTCATAAGCCAGCGTTTAGACCACTGTGCCACCAGGGCGGTAACACAGATTTTAGCCAGTTTTCATCAACACTGATGGTGTATGTGGAAATAAGTTTTTCATTCTTACTATTATGTGCTATGCGAAAACATTCGTTAAAGGAAATATAGCTGGGCGGCAGACAAAATTAAGTCACAGGGCCGCCCAGTAAAAAGGCTCTAGGGAGAACACTAAACATAAAATTGTTGCAATTGCATGGGTTTTCATTTTAAATTATATGATATCAAGTCTATCATACGATATCAAGTTACATCTTAAAAATATTTTTAAAATTGAGGCAGAATTTTTTTCACATGTCTCTGCTCTATCCTATTTGTTTGAGGCCTTAACAACCACCATGAGCAACTTGATGGGCAATAAATAAGCAGTCACTCATCTCAAATTTAGGGCCACTGGTTCCAGGGAAGGGGGCAGGCCAATGCCATAACACATCAACTACTTCATCAGGATTTGAGCACAATATGTTATGATGCATGAATTAATGCGTGCATCATAACATATTAAAATATCCCAAACCCATCTTGGATGAATGGATCAGAAAGCAGTGTTTAGACCACTGCATCACTGGGACAGCTACAGAATGCATTTCCTATAAATTAACTTGAAGTCTTCCCTTTGTATTAGAAAATTCATTTAGTAAACAGTTACATTCAATTTTGTCGTTAATATTACTAAGCATATTTAGAGAAGAGTAATACCATTGCTTCCTAGCAAAATTCCCATTCTTGTGTGCTATTTTGGGGAAGAAACCCCTATTAATGCTCATAAAAACAGACATACAAAACCATTTTAAGACAGCAGTTTATAAAGGCATTACTTTAAAATCGATTGGGTTTTGATGAAACATTTTGCTGTTTCATGTTGCTAAGAAAGCTATTTTACAATGGTCATTCGTATGTTAGTCTCACGATAATCCAATTTCAGGTTATTCATGATAGTGTTATAAAAACGTTTGAGAGCTTTGAGCCAAGAGAAAGAAATATTCATTCCTGATTTTCTATTACCACAGAGACATTCACTAGTGAGTAGCGTTCCCCCACGGTCAAAGCGAGTACACGCTTTGCCCCACGGTGAGCCTAACCATGTGCTTCAACATAAATAAATGATAAGCAATCAGATTCGTCTGTTTATTGTTAGCAACACAATAATACGACTCGATTAACCTCAATTAACTTACATTTAATGTCGAAGTTTTTGTGTATCCAATAAAAACTGGTGTGAGAAATCGCAAAACACAGTCACAATCACTACTCAAATGTGCAATCAAAGCGACCGCTCTACTCTCGTCAGGCAGGCGTTGGGGCTCTCTCGTACAGACTCCTCTGCTGACGTCATAACGCAAACATTACTCCAATGCTCTGGCCCGTCAGAATCTAGTTTGGCCCTGTCTCAACACCACCAAAGGAAAAGAAAAGCTATTGATTTTTAATATAATTATGGTTAAGTTTTAGAAAATATTAAGTATACTAGGCTTAGGCTATAATATGAAGTTGTTTTTATTGATGTTCAAATTTTCATCCTTGGGAACGCATTAATTGTGAAGAAAATGGCTACAGAAGTTTGCCCAGAATACAAGGCAAAGATTTTAGGTTGGTCCACCCTTAGACCATGAATATAGGTAAACAGAGCTTGGAGCTCCGAAGGCGGCACAAACATCTCCAGAGGGTAGTCACGTGATGTGTGTCAACCACCGGCTTTCATGGTGCGTAGTGCTTAACTGTAATGAAAATCGTTATAGATTACTTGAAGTTAGAGAGCGATTTTAATTTCTGTGGTTTTTGTAAAGGGCTGTCCGGTGTTATTTCATAGGTAAGAAATTTATAACCTTCGTAACAGGCAGTGACAGGATTGATGGTGATGCGATTAGTAAAATTTTTTGCTGTCATTATGAATGCACAAACTGCATCAAATCACTTTTATAGACCTTGAATGATAGCCCTCTTTTGTACTGTTTGATCGGTAGCTGGATTACAAGTGTATACAGTATAATAGTGGCGTAGCCAGATTTATACAGTGGCGTAGCCAGAGAGTTCGGGGTTTGAACCCCTCCCTTGAGGGGAGACTGAGCACGAAATTAAAGCAATATATACATGTATACGAGGCTTCCACCAATGAATCAAACCAATCTCTGGCTACGCCACTGAAAATTTAAGAAATCTCTGGCTACGCCACTGAGAGATTTCTTAAATAATGTTATAACGAAGTAAATTTCTCCGTCATTTTTGGTCTACGCCGGGATTCAAACCCGAGGCCGCTTATTCCGGAACAAGTCGCTCTACCAACTGAGCTACGCAGACATTTGTTCTGATTCCTATCTGCCTTTATGTCATGTGCGTCCTGCTGGCAGGTACGTCACATCTCCCCCCCCCCCCGAAAGAGGGGCGGGGGCATGGCCCACGGGTCAGCCGTGACCATGAATCGTTGCAGGCAGCCATCCACTGTAGAACGTGCACTTGAGAACTCCCAGTCAATCTGCTGTGTGGAATGCAACATCACACATTTTTATTTTTCGAAGCGCTGGAGAAGGAATTCTCTGATTTTTCCTGTCTCGCGGTGTGGAAATAACATCACACCAATGCGAGGTTTTGAACGGCCGGGTCATCCGGATAGTTCGGGCGCCATTATAACGAAGTAAATTTCTCCGTCATTTTTGGTCTACGCCGGGATTCGAACCCGAGGCCGCTTATTCCGGAACAAGTCGCTCTACCAACTGAGCTACGCAGACATCTGTTCTGATTCCTATCTGCCTTTATGTCGTGTGCGTCCTGCTGGCAGGTACGTCACAATGTAACAGTAACATTATTACTGTTACCAGCTAACAAACTGCCAATAGTAATAATGGTGTAATAATAGATAAACGATAGCCTCCTCCCACGCAAAGCTGCTCCGCCATTGAAAATAGTCCGAGGGAAAACAGTAGAAAGCGAATATTTCGCAGCTATTTTTCTAGCAGATCTCTTGACTGGCCGGCCTCCATGAAGTCGGTTGTATAGCAATCAACCGACTTCATAGTATAGCAATCGGTCAATCATCATTTGGCTACATCTCGTTGTCGTATGCGGTGGGCTCTTCTGTAGCTCTCATGCCACTGCTGTGGAACGTCTTCCTTGAGGTCAGTTGGAGAAAGCGGATGAAACAAACGTAACCAAACATCACTGATTGGGAAAACAGGGAGTAATGGCAGAAGTTGTTCCAATGAAAAAAAAGTTAAATATAAAAAAAAAAAAAAAAGAAGAATCGGCCCAACATAAGACCAACGGTTGTATTCATGGATTAAGTATCTAAACAGGGTTGTATTCATGGATTAAGTATCTAAACAGGGTAGACAAAAAAACAACAACAACGACATAAGTGGTCTCAGTCATCATAAAAAGGAATCATCCAAACTTTATGATTTAGGGATGTGCAGCTTCTGATTTATTTTTTGATTAGCAGTAACTGCTGTGCATAACTTGGTGTAACACTTGATAACCATTAATTTGCTGTTTTAGAAAGCAAACAGAAAACTGATGTGTATTATCAAAATTAAAAAAAAAAAAGCCGGAAATTAAAAAAACGTACACACCATCTTTGCCCCCCCCCCCCCATAAAAAAAAGATCACAATGAGGCACAGCCTATATGATGTGAAAATGAGATATTTTGGCAAAATATCTCATTTTTACAACATATAGGCTGCGGCTGTTAGCCTGAAAACTGGGATATTTCTATATATTAAAATGTGTGTACATGTGTATGTATGTATGTATATGTGTTTCTAACATTTCCTACATCTTGCTATGTTGATAGTAAACCTTAGACCATGAATATAGGTAGACAGAGCTGCTCCCGTTCACGCAGTGTTGAGAGAACGGCACAAACACGTCAAGCGGGTTAGTCACGTGATGTGTGTCAAGATTGCTCTGAGGGAGCAGGTAATGGCGATGCTCAACAGTATTTACCGTAGACCATGAAAAAGGCATTTGCACTGTGACCCGTTCAATATAATTTTACTGCGTTTATCTTCATAAAAAATCATAGCGATCTAAGTTTATCTTCATAAAAAATCAAGTGGTTTATTTTTCTGCCCACTAGTTCGTGTGGTACAAATTTTTAAAGTTCAGTCAGTCTGGTTGGTGCTCCCGCTGAAGTGTTTGTTTACATATTTTTACGCATTTTTGCTGTCTCCCCCTACAATGCAGGATTTTTTTAGCAAAATAACCATTAATCTTTGCACCTTTAGCTTTCATTGTGTATACTTTTTGTTGTTATAGAGCGCATATACAATCTATTATGGTTTTTTAAAGTTGTCCCATTATGTATATATTCTCTATCGGAGTATGAAAAGTGACCTTATTTCTCAACCTCCCCATTTAAATTGTGCGTAGTGTTCCACAACAAAAATACTTTTCTCTCATTGAAGACAGTATAAGTATTTTTCTGTGAAAAAGTTGTGTTGATAAGTCAATTATTTTTGGGGTTACGAGTGTGTGAAAGATTTCCGAGGTCTGTAAATGGAGGAATTGTTTACTATCAACATAGCAAGATGTAGGAAATGTTAGAAACACATGTACATACATACTGATGTACACAAATTTTAATATATAGAAATACCTCAATTTTCAGACTAACAGCCACAGCCTACATGTTGTAAAAATGAGATATTTTACCAAATAGTAGCCCTCATTGTGTTTTTTTTTTTATAATACACACCAGTTTTCTGTTTGCCTCCTAAAACAACAAATCATTAGTTAGCAAGGGCTACACAAAGTCTTGCATAGCAGTTACTACTAATCAAAAAATAAATCAGAAGCTGCACATTCTTAAATTATAAATTTTGGACGATTCCTTTTTACAACAACTGAGGCCACTTGCCTCGTTTTTGGTCTACCCTGTGTAGATACTAAATCCATGAATATAACCGTTGGTCTTACGTTGGGCCGGTTCTTTATATAAATATAAATTTCTTTCCCTTGGAACAACTTCTGCCATTACTCCCTGTTTTCCCAATCCGTGGTGTTTGGCTATGTCTAAGGGTTACGCTGGTTTCATCCAATTTCTCCAACTGACCTCAAGGAAGATGTTTCACAGCAGTGGCGTGACAGCTACAGAAGAGCCCTCCACCTACGACAACTCGCTGCAGCCAAATGATGATTGCTATATTATGAGATGAGCGACGGCGAAACCTACTTACTGAAAGGGTCAACAACCGACTTTATAGAGGTCAGCTAGTCAACAGAACTTCCAGAAAATTAGCTGCAAAATATTCAGATTTCTGCTGTTTACCCTCGGACTATTTGTGTGGGAGGAGGCTATCGTTTATCTTTCGTATCACAAATGGCTTCGTGCAGCAGCGATCTCCCCTCGACAACTTCACCTATTCTTGGTTAAAATGTCTTAAGATTTGGGTAATTCTTGCTCTGTCTTGATTTTGACTTTCGCCAATTCCATCCACTCCGACGCAATTCTTTTTGCTCAACGCCATGGCCTACCGACGTTTTTTGCTTGCTCCTCCTGCGGTTCAAGCCTGATCTGACATAACGCCGCCATGAATTTCACTTGTCAACCAATTCTCCCTTCCTCTTGCTTCAACTTATCGCCCACTACAGGAAAGTGGAATTTCTGGATTTTTTTTAGCTTTATTCTATTAATCAATTCAATAGAAATAACTGGAATTTCTGGATTTTTTAGCTTCATTCTAATAATCTATTCTGTTGTTTACCCTTATTTCCAACATGGCGCCCAGTCACTACCATTCCCAAACCACGACTGCTAAGCCATTCGCTCCAAAAAAATGTTTCCCTCTCTTACCCTAAATTGTCCAACTTTTCAACCCCATTTTCCCATTCCCCTTTGCTTTCCGCGGCTCCTCAAAAAAACACTGTCGAAAACGGGGCGGTCTCAGTGCTCGTAACAAATTACCATTTTGGAGAATCCCTCACACACAGGCTTTAAGCAATGATTATTTATGGGTTAAAGAGCCAGTGTTAGTTGTGCCTCAGCCTACATAAGAAAATATCAGCATACAGTAACCTATAATTTGCATTTGTGGTTGCATTTGTAACATTTCTAACTTTTTGCTAAGCTTTTTGCCTTGTATAGTCAGTCCTGTATTTATACAGAAACCCATGTATGCTCAGTAAGTGTCTGAATTACACATTACTTTTTATGTGTGACTTGCATTTCAACTTTTTATACAGCGGGAACTTATATGTTAAATTAAATCAGAATTTTCCTAATTTTTTTCACTTTGGAATAAAGTAATCGTGCTACCAATCAAACAGTACAAAACAGCACTATTATTCAAGGTCTATAAATTGTGTATCTCATAGGCACACACTTGAAAAATTATTGGGGTTTCCGAAAATTTTGAATCGAATTACCCATGCATTTTTCAAAGTATTTAAGTCTAATTTAAATTTCATTCAGTCAGATTATCTGGTACAATAAGACACCTGAAGTGCTAAAATGAAGCAAATTATAGTTACAGTAATTACAGAAAAATATTTTTTTCTAGATAATTATTTATTTCATTTATTTTGCTTTTGTAGGCGTGCCATTATTATATACAATGCACAGATACTGTGAATTTCCAACTCGGTTGTCTTTATAAAAGTAACAAAAACATGTAAAATTTATTTTAAGTTTTTTTTAACCAATTTTAAAAATGTCAATTTTTTTTTCAAATGATTTCCGAGTTAAAATAAGAGGTTAGAACGGAGAGGACGTGGCATCGGCCGCACGCCCTGCTTTTTCTGTGGGCTCCACTTCGTATCAGCTGTGAATGCCCAGTATGCCCAACTTTTGCTGCTTCAGTACTTTCTACGGAGAAATCGTCGACTTTGAAGAGGTTTTAGAGGCACTTGTGCAGCATGTACAGTCAGGAAAAAATGAGACTAAAATATACTTGCACATAACTAAAAATTTGCAAAAAATTACAGAAATGCTGTTTAGTATTTTCTAAAAAAAATTAAACAAAATCATGCTTCGTAGAGCGGAAGTGCATATTGCACATTAGCCAATCACGGTCTTGCTAAAGCTGTGGGAGCCTTGTTGACCTTCAGGGACTGCTGCAGAGAGTAAGAGACGGCCGCTATCAACCTGTGCTGCAGCACAGGCCTTCAGGAAGTGACGTCATGTCACTCAACCCTCCCTATCCGGAGGGCGCAAGAAACCAGATTTGGCTTACCAGTGGCTGCTGATGCCATTTCCTCTCTCATCTAATCTCCTTGGTCCCCAACTGTCCGAAGATAGGGTGGGTCAACTGATTGTACAACATATTTCCGCCTTTGTCACTATGACCTCGAATAGGTTCTCGTCTCCGAATGTAAAACTAGATTTTTGTATTTTGTGGGAACCCAGACAAACCGAAGAATTTTTTTTAAAAAAAGGATGCAGTTTTAAATGCTCTTAAACAACGGTACTTGAGGTATCGTCTGTCGCGTCAAATTTGATGAGCCCGAACAAACACTAATTCTTTTTTTAGGCACAATAAACAGTCTGTGGGGTAAATTTCTATACACACTTTCTATATATAGTAAACGGGGAATGAATAATAAAACAACACTTGAAGAATTTATAACGAAAAACAAAATTTATGCATATACACGTACATGTAGTTTTCCCATGAAATACGTGCAAAAATATTAGGGGTTCGAGGAACCCACAACAAAATCATTGCGGGTTCAAAAAGTGTCTCGAACCCACGAAGTCTCCACCTATGGTGTATCTACTACATCTATATCTTTGGATGATATACATTACCGCATGTATGCAGCATTTCATTATAAAATGTAAACAATCTTAACCTGTTATTTTTTACTTACCTCCAAATGCTCTAAAAAAATTTGCTCAACCAAAAAGCAGTTTCCAAATTTCGATTTTTAACACAATTTTCCTGAATATACAGTGAGATGCAGATGTACAGAACAAATGATTTATTAATATTTCCTGAATATACAACAAGTTGCACCCTTTACTGGCCTTTGAATATAGTTTCTTTAGCATTAAGGCTTCAAACTTTGTGGGTCTGCAACTTCTCGGTTATCAGCCTGCCATTATGGTGAAGTCTTATACAAAAATATTCATAGAAAACAGCTTTCATTAGATATGTCCCGTGGTCTTCAGTGAGACACTGATCCAGTATATGGTCATGCAAAGAAACAAAGGTGGAAAGCCGAACTTCTGTCATAGACTTCAATATCAGAATGGACATTATGTTCTTATGGCGGAGTTTCCCATAACTTGGAATGTACGGAAGTACCTCTCAGCAAATTTACAGAGGTGCACGACATCATTTGAAGGAAGAGTCAACTCACCTCTGTTCTTACAAGCAATTAGGGAGCTCTCATCTGGTGATGTGGATGTAAGTGCTGCAAGGCACTCGCCACACTTCAGTTTGGCTTTCAATTTTTTTAACAAAACCTGAAATATATTATACAACATCTGATATGTAATACATCTTTCTTGCTACAGAGTGATTAATACTGTTAACATGAACATTTTCCTGATGCCCAGTACTTGATACATGAAGTATCACTGTTTCATCCAGCATCATACTATTGGAACTTTCTGATGACTTGATTTGATGAAGCACAGGTTATCTCTTGTATGTCGCCTTAAACTGTTTTGCAGTTGGATTGTTGTTTTGACCTCCTTTACTTCAGATAGCACTAAAGAATGTCTCCAAGTGGTCCTGACTGAGTTTGTAGGTCAACAAAAATTGCAAAGGCGATCTGCTGGTCTCAATGAAGTCCCGGTAGATGCCCTAAATGCTGTGAATGCACGTAAGAAAGCCCAAAAATCCAGTTCTGCAGTTGCTTGATAGTATAGATGGTCCACCTACTGATGTCTTTAGGCCACATATATAACTTTCCGCTGCATTTAAAAAACTTTGAAAGTTAACTTTGTTGCTAACTTACAAAGGAGCTTTAAAACCCTTACTTAAAAGGTTGCGGCTGTTCAGCAGGTTGAACAAATCATTAAAAATTCTTAGATATTCTGCAGTAGCATCACTTCCTACAAATTGTGGAAGTTTCAGATCCATTTCGACATACTGTAATGCATCAGCAACGCTGCTGCTTGATGTCTGGGCAGCAATTTTGACTTTCATCTTTTCTCGTTCCCACTGAATATGGCGATTGCCCAATTTAGTGGCTGCTAAAAGCCCTTCACTTTTCTGGAAGGCTTCTAGCTGCACAATATGGTCCCACTTTATTAATTCGTTGCATGAATTCACAGGGGACCCTTTGGCGGCTAAAGCATTCCGAACCAGCTTCAGCATATGGCATGCATCAAGCAAAATGTAATTTTTTTCTTTACTAACTGGATGTAGAAAGTGTGTTCTCATATTCATTGCATCTAATGTGGCACCTAATTCAGCAGCTGTAGCTAAATTGGAACTTGCTCCATCAAATGTAAGTGAGATTACATGAATTCCAGTGCCATAAATAAACTTTAGTGCTTCATTAATTAAGTTTGCACGTTCTATAGCATTTAGCCCATTAATGAGGCAGTATCCAATGGGGACTTTCCAGTGCCCGTTGACAGCATTTAACATGAATGTTAAAGTTTCTTTGGCTACAGGCAGCTCATCTCCATCCAAATCTGTTCCAAAGTCTACATATCCACTAAACTTATTTGCATCCCATTCCACATGGCATCGTATTGCCATTTCATCAACAATTAAAGCACACACAACAACTTTATTTTTTGACAAAGCCTCTTCGACTTTTGCTTTTAGTACAAATACAGATGCTTCTGTAAACCCTGGAGAACCATCAATGGAACGATACCACTTTTGAAGGGTTGTTGGATGGGGAAGACTAGTATTAAACACCTTACGTATGTAATTGTATGCCTTACTGGAATAAAAGTGCAAGGTTAGTGCAAAGTCACGAAGCTCAGGTGGATATTTTTTGCTGGTGGCACCATGTTCAACTCTGTGAATTAGTTCCACTGCTGACCCAGGCAATGATGACTGAAAATAAAACAAAAATGAGTTGTACTGTGCAGAAAATTGAATTAATATGGCAAGAAATGAAAAATGCACAAACTCATTAAGAGCAAGGAAAAAAGAAATATGAAACCTACATGCAGTATTCAACAGTGTTGGAACTAGATTATTTTATTTTGTCTTTGTGAATTTTCTGTTTCAATCCTCACAAAATATTACTGATTACCTGGCTGGGGTGGTTGTAAAAAGACTGACCTCGCTGGCTCTTGCTATTGTCACACTTAATATTGTATAATATAAAAAAAAAACAAGAAAACATGACAATAAAAAAAGATTACATAAAAAAAAATATCTTTAGTTCTGGATTTTCTATGGAGATTATATTCAAACTGAATCAGAATATTCAGTTTTAATGAGGATTTGAACACCAATTTTTTTTTTTATTGAAAGTTTAACGACGGCCATGAGCAACTCAGTGGGCTGTAAGCAGTTGCCCGTCCCTAATTTAGGACCACTGGTTTCAGGGAAGAGAAAGAGCCAGTGCCATAAGACAAACACAACATCCATCCCTCACCGGGATTCGAAACCAAACCCATCTCTGGAAGAATGGACATAAGCCATCTCTTAGACCACTGCGCCACCAGGGCGGCTTATTTTTTATTTAGGTAGGGTAAAATCTTTTACTGCTAATGCTAATCTGCGAAAAAAAATTCACATTTTTTAAATTTATTATATAGTTTACAGTGCATTTTCTAGGAGAGTTTTGGATGAGTGTCATACCTTTGTGTGGAACATTTCTAAGGTTCAAATTTACAGGTGGAAGTTAAAAATTTAATCTTATTTTTTAAAGTCTCAAGTATTACTACTTGATTTTTAAAAGTGTTGCTTTTACTTTTTATTCACATAGGAAATATTTTAAAGCAATAAAGTATTATAATTCACAGAAAACTAGTTCCCCACACAAATTTAATAACATTACATTAGTGGACTAGCACAACAAATGATGGAAACATGGGTGTGTATTCGGAGCCATATATTATACTTTTTTATTAGCACCTGAAGGCCCTATATAGTGCAAAGACTACATACTTCAATGATTGAATTTGATCAGGGTATGGGTAAAACAGTGACAGTGAGATCAACTTTATTTTAAAAGCAGTATAAATTGTCAAGATTAAATGGTTAATAACATACAGTGAGTCACAGAAGTCTTCATACACTATTCAAAATCCGACTATTTTAGAGATTATGAAACATTGACAAATCAAACAATTTTGAAACATGGTGTTATACACGTACAACTACAAGACTATCCGCTTAAAATATGTAAATGTTACCAAGATATATTCACAGGATATATTCCTAAAATCTATAAAATGTCAGTCGAAAAAATTTGCACAGTTCGCAATTTCTCGGGAAGAACATCAAACTCACTCTTTGTCTGCAATCACCATCAACAGGCTTCATGTTATCTTAGCTTTGCTGTGAGTCTGAGTGCACATGAGCAAAGTTCATCTTGGCACATTAGTAACAATGGATTCGTGGAAGAAAATGTCTCTAGACATGAGAAATGTGATTGCGAAGTTACAAAAAGGAAAGAAATGGTATGGTGAGATATCAAGATTTCAAATATTGTTGGGAAAAGCTGCTCAAGTGGAGAAATTAGTTTTTATTGAGGGTACAATGGAAAGACTACAGAACTTGAAGATATTGCATGGGAATCTATTGCCATCCATCAAAATCTGGGAGTGGGGGGGGGGCTTAGTAACCAATGGGTTTTCCAACAGAATAACGATCCAAAGCATGAAACAAAGATTGTTAAGGAATGGATCGTTTATAATATACCACAACTGTTTCATTCACCTACCAGTCTTCAGATTAAAATCTGCACCAAACACATTTAGGATGAACTTGAACGAAAAGGTTGTAAATACATCACAGGTCGGAGGTGGTCTAAAATTACAGCACGTATAACAAAAACATCTTGTGTTTTCAATGCCAAGTAGACTGCAATTGATTCCATAGGAGACCACACACAATATAAATTTGATTTCCAGAGCTAGTAGTCATCTACATATAATTTACTTTCCTCTGTAGATAGACTTTTGCAGCATCAATCTGTTAAAAAAACATTTCTTACCAATGTTTTTTGAAGACAAAATTATATTACCTTCTGCTCGCTGTCTAGCATGATATAAATATTTATTCTAGGAGGAAATGGAAAATAGTATAATTGGTAGGTGACACCGTGGGGTTCGGGTATACTAGATTCAAGTAAAAGATTAAGAGGATATGAATATATATATATATATATATACATAAAAAAGGTGACATTGAGGATCTCAGGAACTGCAGACCTATCAGCCTCCTATCAGTGGTTTATAAAATCATCACTAAAGTTCTTTCACACCGCTTGAAGGTGACACTGGACATGGCTCAACCAAGAGAACAAGCTGGATTCAGGAGTGGCTACAGCACAATAGATCATATCCACATACTGAGAGAACTAATTGAAAGAGCAAGGGAATATGAGCTTCCATTGTGCATGGCTTTTATCGATTATGAAAAAGCCTTTGATTCGGTGAAACCATCAGCAGTTGCAATGGCTCTGAAATCCTGCGGTATTGAAGATGCATACATTAATATTATTAATAACATCTATGAAAATGCAAGTGCAAAGATTCGGCTGTTTGAAAATACAACACACATAAAAATTGGAAAAGGAGTGAGACAAGGTGACACCATATCTCCGAAGCTCTTTAATGCCACATTGGAAAATGTCTTTCAATCACTGAACTGGGAAAACAAAGGGATAAAGATTAATGGAGATTATCTAACCCACCTTCGTTTTGCTGATGACATAGTCATTTTTGCAACTACCCCATCAGAGCTACAGAGTATGATCCAGGAACTTGCTGACAAGAGTAAAGAAGTGGGATTAAAAATGAACTTTCAGAAGACAAAAGTGATGTTACAATGCTTTTACAAGAAATGAAGATTTATCGATTGATGGAGAAAAGCTGGAGATAACAGACACGTACGTTTATCTTGGACAGCAGATATCAAGTGAGGGTCACATTGGTGAAGAAATTAATCGGCGTACAAAACTTGCCTGGAGAGCTTTTGGAAGAAACAGCATAATTTTCAAGAGCAATATGCCATTATGTCTTAAAAGAAAAGTGTTTGATCAATGCATCCTTCCAGTGCTTACGTATGGTGCAGAGACGTGGACCTTAGCTAAAAGAGACATACAAAGGCTGCAGACAACTCAAAGAAGCATGGAGAGGTGCATGCTTGGTGTAACCAGGAGAGATAAGAAGAGGAACACGTGGATCCGAAAAATGACAAGAGTGGAAGACATCATGAGCAGAGTTAAATCCCTGAAAGGGCAATGGGCTGGACATACTGCCAGAAGAACAGACCATCGATGGACAGCCGAAATTGTAGATTGGATTCCAAGGGACAGGAAAAGACCCAGAAGAAGACCACATGGTAGATGGGTGGATGAAATTCGAAAGTATGCGGGAGGGACATGGAGGAGACTGGCACAAGGCAGACCATTGTGGAGGAAACTTGGGGAGACCTACGTCCAGCAGTGGATTAATAATGGTTGACAATGATGATGCATCATCATTGTTGACAATGTGATGATGTATCATCATCATCATTGTTGACATGGTTGACAATGTGATGATGCATCATCATTGTCAACCATTATTAATCCACTGCTGGACGTAGGTCTCCCCAAGTTTCCTCCACAATGGTCTGCCTTGTGCCAGTCTCCTCCATGTCCCTCCCGCATACTTTCGAATTTCATCTACCCATCTCCCATGTGGTGTTCTTCTGGGTCTTTTCCTGTCCCTTGGAATCCAATCTAGAATTTCGGCTGTCCATCGATGGTCTGTCCTTCTGGCAGTATGTCCAGCCCATTGCCGTTTCAGAGATTTAACTCTGATCATGATGTCTTCCACTCTTGTCATTTTTCGGATCCATGAGTTCCTCTTTTTATCTCTCCTGGTTACACCAAGCATGCACCTCTCCATGCCTCTTTGATTTGTCTGCAGCCTTTGTATGTCTCTTTTAGTTAAGGTCCACGTCTCTGCTCCATACGTAAGCACTGGAAGGATGCATTGATTAAACACTTTTCTTTTAAGACATACTGGCATATTGCTCTTAAAAATTATGCTGTTTCTTCCAAAAGCTCTCCAGGCAAGATTTGTACGCCGATTAATTTCTTCATCAATGTGACCCTCACTTGATATCTGCTGTCCGAGATAAACGTACGTGTCTGTTATCTCCAGCTTTTCTCCATCAATCGATAAATCTTCATTTCTTGTAAAAGCATTGAACATCACTTTTGTCTTCTGAAAGTTCATTTTTAATCCCACTTCTTTACTCTTGTCAGCAAGTTCTTGGATCATTCTCTGCAGCTCTGATGGGGTAGTTGCAAAAATGACTACGTCATCAGCAAAACGAAGGTGAGTTAGATAATCTCCATTAATCTTTATCCCTTTGTTTTCCCAGTTCAGTGATTGAAAGACAATTTCCAATGTGGCATTAAAGAGCTTCGGAGATATGGTGTCACCTTGTCTCACTCCCTTTTCAATTTTTATGTGTGTTGTATTTTCAAACAGCCGAATCTTTGCACTTGCATTTTCATAGATGTTATTAATGATATTAATGTATGCATCTTCAATACAGCAGGATTTCAGAGTCATTGTAACTGCTGATGGTTTCACCGAATCCAAGGCTTTTTCATAATCGATAAAAGCCATGCACAATGGAAGTTCACATTCCCTCGCTCTTTCAATTAGTTCTCTCAGTACGTGGATATGATCTATTGTGCTGTAGCCACTCCTGAATCCAGCTTGTTCTCTCGGTTGAGCCATGTCCAGTGTTACCTTCAAACGGTGTGAAAGAACTTTAGTGAAGATTTTATAAACCACTGATAGGAGGCTGATAGGTCTGTAGTTCCTGAGATCTTCAATGTCACCTTTTTTATGTAGCAGGATCATTGTAGCATTGTTCCAATCCTCAGGAATCTTTCCTTCATTAAGGCATCGAGTGAAAATTTGGGCGAGTACTGTTTCGATTTCTCCACTTGCTTCTTGTATGATGTCTACAGTAATTCCATCTTCTGCTGGAGCTTTTCCCCGCTTCATGTTCTTGATTGCATGTGCAACTTCTGCTGAGAGGACTGGAAGAACTCTTAGTACTGGTACCTTTCATGATGTCTGGAGTACATGCATCATCCCTTTCATATAACTTGGAGTAGAAATCTTTCACTTTTGTCAAAATTTCACCTCTATTTCTTGTTACAGAACCATCTTCTTTTCTCAGTGCCATAATCTGTTTTCTTCCCTTACAGAGATGTCCGTTTGCTATCTTCAGGCTTTGGTTGTTTTCAATTGCTTTCCTCACTAGTTCACAGTTGAATTTCCTTACGTCTTCAGTGATATTTTTTCGTACCGTCTTGCATAGATCTATATATTCCACTTTGGAAGTCACATCTTCTTTAGTTGTCCTCATCTCTCTTCTTTTTTGCATCAACATTTTGGTTTTCCTGATAATTTGTTCACATGCAACTTGTTCTTAGACCCAGCTAATTTTGTTGCTGTTTCCATAAGAGCTTTGGTTACTTTTCTGTTAACTTCAGAAATATCCACTTCTTCTGATTTTAGGCCTTCTAAAGCAGAGAATCTGTTCTTCAGTTCCAACTTGAAGGTATTATGGTGTTTTTTAAGGTTGGTTATGTCAATATATTTTGTTTGTCTTATGAGCTTGCCACGTTCGAGTTTAGTGTTGAAGTGCATCTTACATCTCACCAATCTATGGTCACTACCTGTGTTGAACTTGTTTAGCACACTGCAGTCTTCTATGACGAATTTTTTGTTACACATAATAAAATCAATTTCACTTGTCGTCCCATTTGGATGTCTCCATGTCCATTTCCTGTGTGGCTTTTTCTTGAAGAAGGAGTTCAAGATGAAAAACCCTTCTGCCTCTGCAAACTCAACGAGAGTATTTCCATGCTGGCTTCTGTTGCGGTGACTGAATTTACCTACTGAAGTTTCATTCTGTTGTTGTTGCCCTATTTTTGCATTGAAATCTCCCATAATTATCTTCAAGTGCTGCTTACCTTTATTAATTAGATGACGAATTTCCTCATAAAATTCTTCAATTTCTTCTTCAGGATGACTTGTGGTGGGTGCATAAGCTTGAATAATCTGAGCCTGGTATCTTCTCGAGAGTTGGATAACGAGTCGTGCAGCTCTGTCAGAGGAACTTTCAACTTCTACAACTTTATCCTTCAGTTTCTTGTTTATTATAAATCCAACACCACTAGTTCTGCCAGTATCTGTCCCATGATAGTAGAAGAGATGTCCACTTTTTAGTTCTATGAGATCTCCTTTTCTCCTTACCTCACTTAGCCCGACGATGTCCCACTTGATCCTTTGTAGTTCCTCTTCCAATTCAAGAAGCCTTGAATCAGAAGATAGGGAGCGTCCATTATACGTAGCCAAGGTCAGCATCAGATGGCAGCCTAGTCCAGTCCTCCGGGATTCTTAGCACCCTCTGCCTTCATGTCGCACTGGCCGCTGCCTTGGCCAGGTACATTCCAGCTGCCGGAGACTGAGGGCCAAGATTTAAGTTGCGGAGTCAGTTTGGAGGGGTTTGGCAATAACTCACCACGCTGGCCAAGCGGGTTGGTGAGTGTGGGATAGCATTTCCTCTAATCCCGATGGTATAGTTATACCGCTATTGGTGGTCGTCAGAGCCCCTTTAGTGGGAACAGGATGCACCACGAAAAGGCGTTTTTTTTTTTTCAAGTTTAAAACAGGTTAAACTTGAAAGAAATACAGGATTACGCCATATAATACAAATTTTGAAGATGACAATCCGTTTTTTGGCGTAAATGTGACAAGGATGGTAAGTCAGATAAGTTTTCGGATATTATCTGACTTACCATCCTTGTCACATTTACGCCAAAAAACGGATTGTCATCTTCAAAATTTGTATTATATGGCGTAATCCCGTATTTCTTTCATGATTTATCTGCTTCTCCGGGCAATCACGGGATAGGATTATTAACCTCCAGATTCGCTAAACATGAATGCCGGTTGCTTCGACTAGCGAATCCTGTGATGGTTAAATTCAAATTGATCGGAAACTTGAAACTTGGTCGTTCTGGGTGGTGTAGTGGTTAGCATACCTAGGCGTTTTCTGGGAGACGCGGGTTCGAGTCCCGCTCCAGGACGATGAAAATTTTCAAGTTTTCGGATATTATCTGACTTACCATCCTTGTCACATTTACGCCAAAAAACGGATTGTCATCTTCAAAATCAGGTTAAACTTTTTATATCATGCTGAACAGCGAACAGAAGGTAATATAATTTTGCCTTCAAAAAACACCATGGTGTTTCCTACCAAATATGCTATTTCCCATTTCGTCCGATAATAAATATTTATATCATGTTGAAGAGCAAATAGAAGGTAATATAATTTTGCCTTAAAAAAACATTGGTTTCTTTACCACGATAAACTTACATTGTTCCCCTGAGACCTATCTCAAAATAAGAACCAAACTAAAATAAATTTCTTATATTTTAATGTGTTTTGTTTCCTTCTCCCCTTAACATATCTGCATATACTTAATGTATTCGTATAATACAAATATTTTTCGTATGTTGTTTACAGTTACTTGCATAAAGCAACATTTTAGGGTGTATGTAGACTTGTGTCTCACTATATCAGTCAAATATGCTTACCTTCAATAGAGCACTTGCTGAATCACTAATTAACGCCTTTTGTTTTAGTTCGGAAAGCATTTCGTTCAGAGATGTAACACGTTGCTCCAATCGACGTTTCTTTTTGGTAATATTGCGAGCTTTGTGCTCATGTCTTGCTATCTGCTGCTTTGCAATATGTAGGAGCTTTTGGGCTTTTGATGGGGAATACATATCTTCATCCATGAAATCTCCAACATAAGTTAAACGCCTTTTAACAGAATTGGAAATTTCAGATGATTCCAGCCTTTGTGTTGAAGTGCTTGGAAGTTCAATTTTTTTAGCTTCATCCAAAGGAAATACTCTCTCTTTTGGTGGCTTACATTTCCTTTGTTTTGAAATCAGATCTTCAGGGAAATCAAAAATAGTGGGAATTGCATCATATTTCAGCCATCTAACTCCCCCAAACCTACCTGTGTCAAAAGAGTCTTCAGTGAAGTGCTTAGAACAAATTTTACTGTACTTTGAGGGGTTAAAATTTTCTCTGTGAAGTTTCACTGTCCATAATTTTTTCCTTTCTACATCCGTTGGGAAACTATATAGAAAAAATAACACAATGTTAGTTAAACTAATCCTGCTGGTAATATAAATATGAATCATACAGGAAAGTGGAAACTAACTGGTCAACAATTACACCATTATTACTATTATCTATACATACTATATAAAAGAGAAAGTTTGTACAGTAGTGCCCCAAATTGTAGAAACCTTTTGGAAATAGTGTATTTTTTAGGTTTAATGGCTCGTAACACAACTGTTTTTTGGAATAATACCATAATATTATATATCAATGGAAAGCTAATTTCATCAAGAATGTAATGCAATAACTTTTATGAAGGATTTTGTATTAGAACAGCAGTTATAAAGAAGAAATGTGAAACATATAGAAGAAATGAGATATACAAAAATTCTCACCATGTCAGTTAATACTTAGTTGGTTAACCTTTAGCGTTAATTACGGCCTTACAACGCCTTCCCATGGAGTGGACCAAGTTTTTCAGTTCTGCAGCTGTTATAATGTGAAACCAAGATTGAATTATTGCTTCTATTAATTCGGTTTTATTGCTGGGTTGCTTCTGACTAACAAGTTTCTTTAGTTGTCTCCATAGATTTTCGATAGAGTTAAGGTCTGGGCTATTCCCAGGCCATTTCAGCAGTGGAATATGATTATCTTGAAACCACTTTTTTCACACAGCAGCAACATGACATGGAGCTGAATCCTGTTGAAAAATAAATGCTTCATTATCTTGGAAAAGATCACGTGCAGAAGGGTCAGTTTGGCCTCAGGAATTTCATTAATGTATTTTTGGCCATTTATATATTCCCATTAATCACGCAAATTCTGTCCACACCTTTTGATGTCATACAACCCCAGTTCATAACACTGACTGGGTGTTTCACGGTACATGTAATGCAATCAGGATGCATATCTCCTCCGATTCTTCTCCTTATGTATTTTATGCCATCACTACCAAACAGGGAGATTTTGGTCTCATCACTCCAAATAACACTGTCCCATTGTTCCGATGTCCAGTTAACATGTGTTTTAGCCCAGTTTAATTAATACAGACATTTAACATGGACCAGGAACATCAAACAAAGATCTTCGCTCTTTCCACGTTTATAAGTGAGTCACGGAAAAATTCTCATTGGCTGCCACCGGGAATCGAACCCAGGGTCTTCCAGTTACGCGCCAGACGGCGCGTAACTGGAAGACGGTTCGATTCCCGCTGGCGGCGAAGGAGAATTTTTCCGTGACTCACTTATAAACGTGGAAAGAGCGAAGATCTTTGTTTGATATAGCCCAGTTTAATCTTTTCAAACTTTGTTTCAGAGATAAAAATGGCTTTTTTCGTGGAATTCTAGCTTTTAGACCAAATTCCTGCAGTCTGCGCCGAACAGTCCTTGCACTCAACTTCACATTGCATTGTGCCATTTTATCTTGTATACAACCAGATGATTCTCTTCTGTAACCTAGGCATAGTATCCTAATTCTTCTATAATCACTTGCTGTTGTGCACCTTTTCCTGTCTTTACGAGTTTGGTTTTGTAGTGACCAAGTCTCCTTATACCTCTTCAAAAATTTAGAAATGCCACCTTTGGTTAAATTTCCACCAATTTTTCTTCTAATTTCTTTATAACTGAAGCCTTGTTCACTTAATAGTACTATTTTACATCACTTTCTGGGTGACCAGTCAACTCTTTGTGCCCTTTCTTTAATTTTATTACATTTTACAAGCTCACTAAATGAAAGAACACACACACACAAAACCCAACTTGATAGCAATCACATAACACACTGACAAATGTCCTCCTCTCAGCTCCAATACGTGACATCAATAGCTGGATCCTACTGTGACTTGATTGGCTCATTGCCAAAACAAAAAGACACCTGATTGGCTCTCTAAACAGTCATGCTCATTGACTATATCAAATGAAGGAAAGCTACTTCATATCAACCTAAGTTGCGCTTCCTTTTTCTGGTTATTTGGCTCTAACTTCATAGAATACAGATAATTGAACAAACTTTGTTGCATTACATTCTTGATAAATTATCTTTCCATTGACATATAATTTTATGATACTACTCCAAACAAAAGAGGTGTTATGAGTCATCAAACCTCAAAAATACACTTTTCCCAAAAGGTTTCCACAATTTTGGCCACTAGTGTATATTTGTTTGTTTGTCCACTATACAAATCTAGTTTTCAACTAAGAACCACAAAATTTAGTATGCTATCTCTTGGTACTCTAACTTAGACCATAGAAGGGTTTTGGAAGGGATCGGAGTCGGGGGGGTCAAGGGGCCCCCATACAAAATTTTCACTGTTTTAGTTAAAATTCCTACAGTTTTCAATTTAGAACCACCAAATTCGGTTTACTATCTCATGGTACTCTAACTTAGACCGTTGACGGTTTTCGGATGGGGTCGGAGCTCGGGGTCAAGGGGCTCCCATGCTAAATTTTCATAAAGGTTTCATTATTTAGTTTTACGCTAGCTTTCACCACCAACAGGCTGCTCCACCAGGCAGAAATATAATGTTACATAAATAGAGAGTTCAAGATATTCAGAATGATAAACAAAAGGATGATCAATGTCAAGTCGCATGCACGTTACATGACATAAGTTCATTGCATTTCAGTGACGCGGGGTTCTCATAAGCGCTCGGCAGATGTACGGCAGTTCTATAGATGTCTCCTCGAAGGCAAGCATTTCCTTTCCTGTTACTTTCTTTTTTGTTTCGTTAAAATAAATTTACTAAATCAAAATTTTTTTCTTTATATTTAACATTTATTTATTTTTATTTTTTCGTGTGTGTGTGTGTGGTGGGGGGCAGAAATATTACTGCATTATATTATAACATTTTGTGTCGGCAGTGACAGTTATAGTTTTTTTGCATTCCATTTTGTTTTATTTCTTTTTAGGATAAAAATTAAATTAAACCGGGAAATACCAGGTACCCCTGCAATCCCGCTATCGATCAAACAGTACAAAAGAGCGCTATCATTCAAGGTGTGTAAAAGTGATTCGATTCAGTTTGTGTATTAATAATGACAGCAAAAAAATTTACTAATCGCATCACAATCAATCCTGTCACGAAGGTTATAAATTTCGTACCTATGAAATCACACCGGACCACCCTTTACAAATATTTCCTTACATCCAATAGCACAACATGTCCACCCCATGGTACAAATTTATTTCATAATTTCAACCACAGAAATTAAAATCGCTCACTTAACTTCAAGTAATCTATAGCACAGTTACGAACTACGCGCCATGAAAGCCGGTGGTTGACACACATCACGTGACTACCCTCTGGAGATGTTTGTGCTGCCTTCTGAGCTCCTAGAGAGTTTGTGCCACCTTCTGAGAATATAGGTAGACAGATCTGTCTACCTATATTCATCGTCTAAGTAGTAAACAATTCCTCCGTTTACAGAGGTCCACTATATTGTGGACCTCAGAAATTTTTCACACACTCATAACCCCAAAAATAATTGACTTATCAACACAAATGTTTCCCAGAAAAACACTTATATTGTCTTCAATGAGAGAAAAGTACTTTTGTTGTGGAACACTACGCACAATTTAAATGGGGAGGTTGAGAAATGAGGTCACTTTTCATACTCCAATAGAGAATATATACGTAATGGGAAAACTTTAAAAAACCATAATAGATTGTATATGCACTCTATAACAGCAAAAAGTATACACAATGAAAGCTAAAGGTGCAAAGATTAATGGTTATTTTGCTAAAAAAATCCTACATTGTAAGGGGAGGCAGTAAAAATATGTAAACAAACACTTCAGCAGGAGCACCAACCAGAGTGATTGAACTTTAAAAATTTGTACCACACGAACTAGTGGGCAGAAAAGTTTTATGAAGATAATTGATCGCTATAATTTTTTATGAAGATAAAAGATAAACTTAATAAAATTATATTGAACGGGTCACTGTGTAAATGCCTTGTTCATGGTCTAAGACACAGTGGTCTAAGGTAAATGCTGTTGATCATCACCATTACCTGCTCCCTCAGAGCAATCTTGCCACACATCACGTGACTAACGCGCTTGACATGTTTGTGCCATTCTCTCAACACTGCGTGAATGGGAGCAGCTCTGTCTACCATATTCATGGTCTAAGGATCCACCAAAAATCTTTGCCGTGTACTTCCAATGGACAAACTTCTGTAGCCATTTTCAATTAATTGGTTCCCAAGGATGAAAATTTGAACATCGATAAAAATAACTTCATATTATAGCCTAGTATACTTAATAATTTCTTAAATTTAACCAAAATTAAGCAATCCAACATTTGTTTATCTACTGACGTCATCAATGTACAGGTCGCACCATCTATTTTCTGCTCTCAACACCACCAAAAAAAAAAGTTATTGATTTTTAATATAATTATGGTTCAGTTTTTAAAAATATGAAATGTACTAGGCTATAATATGAAGTTATTTTTATCGATGTTCAAATTTTCATCCTTGGAAACTCATTAATTGTGGAGAAAATGGCTACAGAAGTTTTCCCATTAGAAATACAAGGCCAAGATTTTAGGTGAATCCACCTTAAAAGTTATGTAGTACAAAGTTGTGTGGTTCTATCCTCCAACCCTGAACAATAGTGATTACAGGTCGGTCAACGGAGTGCAGCAGGTCAATGCTCAATATTTTATGATAGCTTCGCTTGATTTGTAGTACAGTACGTGCATTTTCTACAAGGATGCCTCAAGTTTTTTCGACACCTTTTTTTACTCAGTTTGCAGGTGTTCATTGACTATAAGATGTGGAATTGAGCGAGGTTTTTCGGATGAAGTTGCTAGGGACAAGGATACATGCATTTCTTGGTGTGAACGGTAGGGATTACTTTCGACATCAAGATGATGTTCCGACAATCCCCCAGTTACGCTCAGAGTGGATATGTGTCATCATTTCGGACAGTTCCGGCGTCCGAAGAAACATTTGTCACAGATGGATTATTATCTATGTTCCCCTACACTTGGGCACTTGTTCCATAATCTTCGTATTCCTCTTGATACTGTCCTCAATCGTCATGTGGACAGCAATTTGCGTCCACCCCAAACGTATACACAGGATAATCAAGAAATTTATTTGAGAGACCACAAGATAGGTTCTGCTTCATGAGGAAACAAAACATTTCCTTTCGATAAAATATTTCACATTAGGGACGTTATTGACATTTCTAAATGCCCAAGGTAAGTGCCAGCCAAGATAGTAAGGAAACGAAATATAGATGTATATAGCACGGACGTGCTGCTCTCTATCAGCTATTCTGTTATCACTAGATCCCGCAGAGCGGTCCACGGTAGATTGCTGTAATTCAGGCGATATTATATATAAATATATAAAACATAATTGTTTGTCATACTTTGATAATTTACTTGAGAATAACATACTGAAAACCTTCTTGGCAAATACCTCAATGTAGACTTTGAGGTGAGAACAGTGGCTTCATTAGTGAGCCAAAATATGCAGACGCGCTGCTCTCTATCAGCCATTCTGTTATCACTAGATCGCGCAGAGTGCGCCACAGTGGAATTGTTGTAATTCAGACGATATTATACACTATAATGACAATCCACCTATGGCCTTAATGCATGCGTTTCCATTCAGTACATAATGCTGCAGCTAACTGTTGCTTGGTAGTAGGCCTTGATTCCAAATTTCTTGTGCAGCACTCTAATTCATCTCATATTTGCTCTATGGGATTAAGATCAGAGTTCTGTGCTGGCCAGTCCACACACGATACGGAATTATCGTCAAACCATGCAGTAACAGTCCTTGCTTTATGGCTCGGTGCATTATCCTGCTGGCACCAACAAGGCTCGGTTCCATAGTATTGCCACAGAGTTGGTACTACATAATTGTCCAGAATATCGAGGTAGACATGCTGGTTAACAGGTTTGCCCACGATAACCAATGGGACGGGACCATACCATGTAAGACACCCTCACACGAGTACACTGCCAGCTCCAAACTTGACCGTAGGGACAGTAGTACACTGTGGTAAATAGTGTTCCCCCGGCTTCCGCCATACCCACACACGGCCATCAGACTGATGGATTGTGTATCTGGATTCACCAGTCCATAGGACTCGTTTCCATTGATCTACGGTCCACAATTAATGTTTTTTTCACCATGCTAAACGACGAGTAGCATTCCGAGTGGAGACGAAAGGCTTATGATCAGCTGCACGACCATAGTAACCCATGGAATGAAGTTCTCCGCGAATGGTACGTGTACATACCGAGGTTCCCGCATTTTTACTCACTTATACACTGAGGTCTTGTGCAGTACTCTGTCAATTAGCTGTAACGACTCTCCTGAGGCTTCGATGTCCTCGATCACTGATTTTCATTGGTCTGCTGGTACGTTTTGCTACTTCAGGCATGCCACGTGTCTTCCACTTACATCCAAAACAGTTGACTTGGGTATGTTTAAACTCCTCTCGGTTTCTCTTATGGACAACCCACTAATATCACACCCAACAATCTTTCTTTTCTCAAAGTCAGCTCTCTCCTGCTGCGACATTTTCACTCAACCTCACAGTGCGATATGATCGCGGTCAGCTGCAGGCTTGTTTTTATAGTGTTTGCAGCTGTACCACACATCTTAACAATGTAGAGGATCTGTTCATTTGCTTTTGAAGGGGTGTCCGGTGACTTTTGTCAATATAGTGTATATAAATATATCAAATATAATTGTCATACTTTGACAATTTACTCAGTTATACTGTGACGTACCTGCCAGAAGGACGCACACGACATAAAGGCAGATAGGAATCAGAATAAAATGTCTGCGTAGCGCAGTTGGTAGAGTAACTTGTTCCGGAATAAGGGGACCCGGGTTCGAATCCCGGCGTAGACCAAAAATCACGGAGAAATTTACTTCGTTATAATGGCGCCCGAACTATCCGGATGACCCGGCCGTTCAAAATCTCGCATTGGTGTGATGTTATTTCCACACCACGAGACAGGAAAAATCAAAGAATCCCTTCTCCAGCGCTTCGAAAAATAAAAATGTGTGATGTTGCATTCCACACAGCAGATTGACTGGGAGTTCTCAAGTGCACGTTCTACAGTGGATGGCTGCCTGCAACGATTCATGGTCACGGCTGACCCGTGGGCCATGCCCCCGGCCCTCTTTCGGGGGGGATGTGACGTACCTGCCAGAAAGACGCACACGACATAAAGGCAGATAGGAATCAGAATAAAATGTCTGCATAGCTCAGTTGGAAGAGCGACTTGTTAAGGAATAAGCGGCCTCGGGTTCGAATCCCGGCGTAGACCAAAAAGGACGGAGAAAATTACTTCGTTATAACACATAGTAATAACCTCCCTGAACCAAATATCTCAATGTGAACTTTTTGCTTCATTAGTGAACCAAAATAGTAACCAAATGAGATATATACAGTGCTGACGTGCTGCTCTTTTATCAGCTGTTCTGTTGTCACTAAATCATGTAAAGCGGGTCACAGTGGAATTGTTGCAGGCGATAATATGAATTTATCAAACATAATTGTTTATCATACTTTGATAATTTACTTTTTAATACATATTGAAAACCTTCCTGAAGCAAATATCACAATGTAGACTTTGGGGTGAAAACAATGGTTTCATTAATGAGTAACTGATGTGGACTACAAGTGATTAATCTAGAAATAATTTTCCAACTATAGCTGCCATTCATCACTAACAGGTAAAACGTTTGCTATCACACTGTTTCTCCTTTGAACATGGGAATAAATATTTCTTACATTGTGCATGTAGAGACGTTTGTGTACATTTTCTAGAAATAAAAGGGTATTTTCAAAAAAATTTAAACATGCATACCATATGCTGCACCATGCTCATAACAAAAATTAATAATGAAAAAAATTGAGATCACCTCAACAGAATATACGCAACTGTTGCCAGTGTTGCACTCATTATCTGCATATATTTAAGATGCAAATGATTTTTTGTAATATAACGTACAGGTTTTATTGCCCAGAGTAGTGCATTTCTTCGATCTTTTTTATATGAAGCTTGTTATAAGTTTAATATCTTGGCAGGGAGTTTTTTCTGGGATACAACTGATTACGAAGACTCTTAAGTATGTGCCCAAACTCTTTAGATAGGAATAAAACTCCACTAGGGTCAATAACATAAGGAACCTGTGAAACAACAGTACCTTTACATAAGTTTTGAAGAGGAGAAATATTTGTGTAGTGGTTATTTGTGACAATATGTATCACTTTAATTACTGAATATCCAACAAGTGGAATCGCAAATTTTGAAAATGTAAATCCTTTTTATGGTGTAAATATGACAAGGATAGTAAGTCAGATAATATCCAAAAACTTGAAAATTTCGTCGTCCTGGAGCAGGAATAGAACCTGCATCTCTGGATAGCTCCCAAGTATGCTAACCACTACACCACCCAGAACAGCCAAGTCTCAAGTTTCTGATTAATTTGAATATAACCATCACAGGATTTGCTGGTTGAAGCAACCAGCATTCATGTTTAGCGAATCTGGAGGTTAAAAATTCTATCCCGTGATTGCTCAGAGGAGCAGATAAATCGTGAATGGAATATGGGATTACACCATATAATAAAAAATTTGAAGATGTGAAACCATTTTATGGTGTAAATATGACAAGGATGGTAAAATTTTGTCGTCCTGGAGCGACAAAGTTTTCGGATATAATCTGACTTACTATCGTTGTCAGATTTAAACCATAAAACGGATTCACATCTTCAAAATTTGTATTATATGGTGTTATCAGTGGCAGCGGAACAACCGGGCTGCCTGGGCCTGGGCCCGGTCAATAATTTCAGCCAATATTTTTATTTTTTTGTTTTGTTTGGCATATGTGCGATTGTTGTGATGTGCTTTAGAAAGTTCCTCTAGGTAAGTGGTCTGGTGGTCCTAATCCCCAACAAAGCTCCTTAGGCATTGTTTTTCTTCTGTTTGTTCCGGGAAGTGGGAAGGTGCACCATGATTCAAAATTTAGGGCCCGGTCAACGAACTTCACTTTCCGCTGCCCCTGGGCACATTTCAAGTGAGATGATGCAACAGATTTACCTAGAAAGGATATATAAAAAATTTGAACAAGTATTTTGAAATAGGTGGACAGACCACATAACAGAAAACACATATGATGTACTGCCAATTTATCCCAGATGCAAAGTACTTTTTCTGTGTCACCCGTATTTGACCACACTTATTACAATGTCACAGGATTTTGCATAAGTTGCAAGCAACTTGATCTTCTTTTGGTCAATAATCAGAAGTCCAAAAATTTGGTCTGAAATCTTACTAAATTTTGCTTGCAGCCACTTTTTTTTTTATCAAGACCAACCCTATTTCAGTGTCATGAAGCCCAATCTGCCTTTTCGAGATGGTGTGTGAAAATAAACAAAGAATGTTGAGTTGTCTCAAAACACCTGTATGTTGTAGGTAATTTGTGGTAGAGAATGCTCCGTGCAAATGTTATCAGACCAAAATTATTTTTTTCTTTTGATATACTAGAGGCTCTTAAGACTAGAAATAATTATTTGACATCATGTGCTTTAATACTATTTTCTAACTTGTCAGCTGAAAAAGTTTTTAAACACCTTTCTTGTTTATTTAACAAGTACACTTGGCAAGTATTTTTCTTTTTCAATTTCCTGAGTCTCAGTCAGAATCTAACATTCCTCACAGCTGAGTTTGTACTTCACTTTGAAGTTCCTGTACTTCTGAATTGGCCCTAAGTCAGGGAAAGGGGTTTTATGATTGCCAGAATGGTGAACAGTTGTAAGTGTATCAGGCAAGATACACACACACACACACCAAATTTATCCATGATAACTCATCCTGGTTCTAGTTCCAGTTGAAGAAATTTTCATTTAATCTTCCTTCCCTCTGAATTCTTTTGGATTTTTACAGACGTTTCTGGCCTCTTGATTTTAGTCAAGGCCTATTCTCATTGTATAGAAGGAATAACCTTATCCTTCAAATGGCAATGTGCTGGACATATTACTAAATGAACTGATTACCATTGGATAACTGAAATACTAGACTGGATATCAAAGGGCAGGAAAAGACCCAGAAGAAGACCATGTTGGAGATGGGTGGATGATATTTGAAAGCATGCTGGAATGACTTGGAAGATACCAGCTTAAGACAAAGTTGTAGAAGAGGTTTTGGAAGACCTTCATCTAACAGTGGATTGATAGTGATTGATGATGATGATATAGGAGACATACACACTTTCTCATACATGTACTTACATATTTAGTTTTTTAGAAAATTTTGATAATTTCCTTTGGGAATTGCCATATTTACAGAGGGTGTTCAGAAAGTAATAGCTCCATATTTATATTCAAGCCCAGTGGCAAGGTATCAAATTGGAACAAAACAAGAACAAAGCTCAGAATTTCTACTTTAATTAATATATTTTATTTTTCTACATAGTCCCCCTCATGCTCAATACAGATACACCAACGTTTAACAAGTTTTTTAAACCCGTCTCTGTAAAAATTGTCAGGTTGTTCTCAGAACCTTTTGCTCATAGCTGCTTGAACATCTTTGTCACAGGTGAACTAAATTCCTTTCAGATATTTCTTAAAAGCAGAAAACAACCAGAAGTCAGATGACACTAAATCTGAGCTGTAGGTAGGGTGTTTAAGAACTTCAAACCTGATTTCTGTATGGCCTCTAAAATGGAGGCATTTAGGTGGGTTTGGCATTGTTGTGTTGCAGAATAATTGGCTTTTTTCCCCACGCACATGGTTTATTCTTTGCTTTAACTTTTTAACGGTATGCACATAGCTCTCAGAGCTGATAGTCGTACCTTTGACCATGTACTCCTGATGAATGCCTCTGTAGTCATAGGCGTAACCACTGGGGGGGGGGGGGGGTTCAGGACCTTCCCAGATTTTCAGAGTCGAGGGATCCCCAATGTAAAGGACCCCCAAATTTTTTGGGGAATATAATGATATAATGCACGCTTTTTTATGGTGTGAACCAACTAAATTTAATAATATAATATTGTAATTTTTGGTAGAATGCAAACACATGTATAATGTGTACTTAGTAAAACAGCGATATCGATTCCTAATAAGCAAAGTCAGCTCTACAACTTTGTAATTTACATTTCTGCCCTATCTATCATAGTTTTACAGTTATGTTCGCTAAGTTCCACAATTTGCCAACAAAGGCACCCTTATGTCATGCCCGTTAGATCATGCCTCAGCAACTGCTTTGGTCCTGTGTGTGTGTAAGGGAGGAGGTCCCAAACTCTATCTTATACAGCATGTATATAATATTGTATATTTATGCATACATATAATGTATGTATGTGTGATCGGGAACCCCCTCCCCCAGATTTTGAAACATGGTAATGCCACTGTCTGTAGTCCCAGAACACTGTGAGCATGCACTTGCTGCTGGCAAGGGCGCCGGGGGTGGGGGGGGGGGAGGGCTCCACCCCGCACCGTATATGCATTATATGTATGCATATACAGTATATACAATTAAAGGTATTTTTGATAAATGTAAAACAGGCCGTTGGTATAGCCAAATTTTTGATAAATTTAAAACAATAAAATAGACGAAACCTTTTTTTAAAACGTTTTTAAAAATAATAAGATATTAATGATTGTATCAATTATTTTTGTTGTATTTTAGTATATCTTGTACATTTACTAAAATATTTGATAGCCTTGAAGGAGGTAAGGATTTTTCTTTGCCCCCCCCCTCCTAAAAGTACTCATATGGGTGCCACTGCTTGCTGACAGAAATTTGAGTTTTGAATTTTTTTGCTCAAGGAGAAGATGGGTGCCTGTATTCTAGCAGTTAATTTCTTTATTTCTGGATCATAATGGTGAAGCCAACTCTCATCACCAGACACAATGCTTTGGAGGAATCACTTCCGTATTTTTCATAGCGAGCAAGCAACCTTTGGCATATTTCAAGTCATGATTTCTTCATTTTAGTCATTAGGGGACACAGTACCCAATGAGCACACATTTTGTTGTATCCTAAAACGTTAACAGTGTCATTGACACTCCCTAAACTAATGTTTAGCTTACCTGCTATGGTTCTCTGAATTATTCTTCAATTTTCCCTAAACTAATGTTTAGCTTACCTGCTATGGTTCTCTGAATTATTCTTCAATTTTCCCTAAACTAATGTTTAGCTTACCTGCTATGGTTCTCTGAATTATTCTTCAATTTTCCCTGATGAGCTCATTAACATTTTGGTTGTTCAAATTGCAAGTTGAGATTACTTGGCTCCGACTCCGCAGCTGATACTTTACGGACCATATTCCTCCACTGTCCTTTAATTTTCTTAGCCAACGACAAACAGTGTTTATGGCCCAAGTTTCAAAACCATGAACTGCCACTAATCTAGCATGAAGTTCTTTGGGAAGTACATTTTCATGAGTTAAAAACTCTATAACTAATCGTTGTTTGACATTTGTTGACACAGTTGAAAAAGAACCATCCATTTTAAACACAATTAAATATAGAAAAATAGATGTACAGAGTTCTGTTGTGCAGTAAACTGGAGCTAATGGCACAAAGAACTGTTTGCTGTCTGACTGGTTGCTAGGCAACAAGTCATGCACGAGATACTTGCGTGTGGAGGCATTAGTTACTGAACACACCTCGTAATTACATTTTTGAGTCGTGGTTATTTTTTTCATAAAATCTGTTGCACATGCTGTAACAGATGAATAACTGCTATAGTTTTTAGTTTCATGTCAAAAACAGATGAACTTGTGTTTAAAGAACATTTCTTGTGCCTTGTGTTTTCAATCGATCCAGTTAAAAGACCATGAGTATTTTAAATGTAGTATTTATATGATGTAATTTAATGAAGGTACAATGAGAGAGAATAATTTAATAAAAACACAATGTAACTTTTTTTTTTTCATTTTAACAGTTTAGTGATCTGGTGCTTTTTAATCTGTTCTGTTGGAAGAAAAAGATCTTCTGAGGAAATAAATTATTATTGGATTGCTACACAATGTGATTCATATATATGTTTTCATAATTAACTCAAATGGTTTAATTCCACCTCTGATTTGCTTTTTATGGTCCTAACTGTAACATGAACTGTAATTAAAATACACTGCTGGCCACCCAAAATGCAACACCAAGAAGGACACGAGATAGCAATGCCAGATTTACTGGACACATAACAACAGATGCAAAGATGAAACGATTGAGCTTACAGGCCCATGCGACTTGCGGGACACGCAGACATCAAAAGTTCATGTGGCCCCCATGGCTGGCAATAACGGCCGCTACACGCCACGGCATCGAACGGAAGAGGCTTTGGATGTAGGCTTGTGGTATGTCGATCCAGGCTGCTTCCACACGTTGCCACAATTCAACAGGCGTAGCCACGGGTGGTGCTTACCGGACCACTCGGTTGCCGATCAGCAACCAGACGTGTTCGATGGGCGACATATCGGGAGAACAGGCGGGCCACGGCAGTAGTGACACCTGTGTGGGCCGTGAAGAATTGTTGCACGATGCGTGCCACGTGCGGGCGCGCATTGTCCTGTTGAAATGCGGCTGCTGGCAGGTCCTGCAGGTAAGGGAGGACTACAGGATCCAAAACGTCGGAGATGTAGCGGTGGCTGTTGAGTGTACCGGCGATGTGTACCAGAGGGGTGCGGGTGTCATATCCAATTGCGCCCCAAACCATAACGCCAGGCGACGGACCAGTATGGCGATGCATAATGCAGGCGTCATACAGTCTCTCGCCGCAGTGCCACCACACGCGGATCCAACCATTGTGGTGTTGCAGGCAGAAGCGGGATTCCTCGGAGAAGACAATGTCGTGCCATTCCGTAGTCCAGGTGCGGCGTTCAACGGCCCACTGCCGCCGCACTCGCCGGTGGTGTAATATCAATGGTAATCGGAGCAATGGCCGCCGTGCAACAACTCCTCGCTCCTGCAGACGATGTCAAATGGTACGTGCTGACACAGGTTGTTGCGTAAGACACCCTAATTCCTGCGCTAACGTGTTCGTGATGTGGCGGGTGCGAGCCGTCAATTCCCGCCGCACAACATGCTGGTCCTCTCGTTCGGTGGTGTGCCATGGCTGCGGCAATTGCTCACGTCGGTACGTCCGTCCCTCCTGCACCCACCGAATCCATACTCGCCTCACTGTGGCTGGATATCGTCCCACATGGGCGTCGATGTCTCAGTACGATAAACAGCTGTCGCGAACTCCGAAACGTGCTGGAATGACTGCTGTATTCTGCGACGAGGCATCAGGAAGCTTCCCACGCACAGGTCCGGCAGCACAACACACTTCCACTACTTACACCCCGTCTTCTATGCACCCTTCTTATAGTGCTTCTCAGTGGCGTGCCGGGCACACATGATTTGCATATGCCCTGCAATGCTAATCGTTTGCATGTCCTCTCGTGGGCGACGCATGCTGCGAATTTCAGACCAATCGGATGCTTCCTTCTTGGTGTTGCATTTTGGGTGGCCAGCAGTGTACTTCTTTAATCTTATGTATCCCAGTAATTGTGTTGTTTATGATAATGATAAGCAAACAGAAATCAAAGCAGAATAAAAGTTTGCCTTATACCAAGCACAGTGGTTCAATTCTTTGTCTCATATGTCTCAGATCAGAGATATTTCATTAATGTTAATTTGTTTTTCATAAAAGTTTATAACAATGTATTCTACACAAATAATTATAAAGTATGAGGTTAGTTATAGAGTATGACCTTTAAGTGTTGTGCATATTTTTAGATTTCTACTGGGAAAAGAACATATTATTTGACTGCAGACTCAATTAGCACAATGGAAGAATGAATTAAAGGTAGGTTATTATTTGAAATATTTTGTGATATTTTAAAACCTTTTCTAACTTCAAGGGAAAAGAATATGAGACTTGCAAATTGGTTCTAGGAAACATATTTACTGCAGTACTTTTAAGTTTGCTTTGTCTAATAATAGAAAAAAAGTGGTGATGATCTGAACAAATACATTTTAGTAAATTTATGAGTGATTTTTCTCTGTATCCATGTAAGATTCAGGAACCCGTAGTCATGGGCACTCATAGCTTAGTTTTCAAGATGGGCAAAACAGAAATTGTAAGTATAAATAATATACACAAACACAATATGCAAATATTTCCACTGTGTCTTCTTGTTTTGTGACCCAGTTTTACCTCACACAGACACATGGTACATAAATTAAAGCAAAACTCAAAAACCCAAAAGCTGCATAAAAGTGCTGGATAAATGAAATTTGACAGCTTACTGGGACAATAAGGAAATTTCTTTCTTGTTTTCCTGCACCTTTTGACCATTTGTGTCCAGTACACTGCCATGAAATCCCAGTGATCACCCAATCAGTCATCAAGAAGTTAAAAATGCCCTCAAGACAAAATTCTTGAAAACGCTTCAAAAGATCTTTGTCCAGGAGTGAATATTTGCTGCAGAGGATGATAGTATAGTGTTCATTTCTCCTCCTTTCATGCTTTTTCATACTACACAGTGCTAGAATCAGAAATAAATCTTTAACTGGCCCAGCGGACCACTAGAATTTGCAAACCACTGGTCCACCAAAATGCCACCTGGTCCGTAAAAATTTTTTTTAAGAAAACTTAGACATTTTACAATATATGTAGAAAAGGACATATCATTTCAATGGAATTATCTCCAATATTTGTTTTTAAAACATCTAATTTGAAAGTGCAACTCAAAGAATAAAGAGTGTTTCCAAAGTTAGATTCTGATGGGTTGGTGGTACAGCAGAGTAAGAGTGCATTCCCAACCTGTTTTTAAGCAAGAAGAGAATGAGGAGACTGCAGGGGTACACAGATTCATATACATTAGCAGCCTTTTTTTTTATATGTTTTATTGTTTAGGGTTTAGCTGCCTTTCCCTTATTTTAGTCTTATTGCTCATCTCTCTTACTTTCACATGAAGTTAGTTTAGTTTCCCACTGAATACTGCTTCATGTGAATTGCACTTTTGCAAAAATAACCTTCATACATCCAATTGACTTCCTCCGCTAGTGTGTTTTCTTGAAACAAAAGCTGCCTTGTGTTTGGTGTCGGTATCTGCTGCATTCACTAGGGTGAGCAAATCCAAGGAAGAGCAGGACATTACTTTGCTTATTTCTGCTCATTGCAAATGGTGGGGACATAGGTTAAAAAAAATGGCTGTTGCCATTAGAAGACAAGAACTGGGAAACTGCCTTTCTGTATTTGTTGTTTCTTCCACTCTTTACAAATCATGAGGGATGAAAAAAAAAAAAGAAAAAAAGCTGTTATCCAATAGCATTTCATGAACATATCACTAGTTTGCAGCCTAAAAAGGAAACCATACAGCAAGGTAAAAGAAATAAAATTTCATTTTTTAACTTGTGACAAATTAGAAGAAAAAAACAAACAACAACTTTACTGGCCATCCGGGCCAGTAAAATCAATAGTTCGGTGATCCAATGGAAGTTTTACTGGCCAATTGGCAGTGGAAATGCTGCTACATATGTGCACTGTGCTCTAACATTCACTGCAAAAATTCAGTGTTGTTTCCTTCCTACAGCCCGTCCCACAATTATATGGAAACACCACGTAAAAACAGAGTAAATGTATGATTAGTGAAAATGTACGCAACCCATTAATACAGTGGTGAAAATAAACCACATAGTCTTTGCGGACATATTTTGTGGATGAGAAAATAATAATTTTGGATATGTATTAAACGTTTTAAACATGTAATGTAGTGAAACTGTCCCACAATTATATGGAATTTCACACAAATGCACAAACACTAACATGCATTGCTATGCAAATTAGCCTGGCATCAGAGCAGGATAAATAGTCGGTAAACGTGATGAGGCTGATTCAGTTTTAACAATGCCACGTGGGAAAGAGCTGTCAGCGGAGAAGATAATTCACATTCAGGAGTTGTACGATCAAGGAATGAATGTAAGTGCGATTTCAAACAAATTAAAACGATCCAAATCTTCCATTTATAGCATTTTCAGTGGTAGCAAAAAATATCCAGCTCAGAAATGAACCGGCGGCACAGCAATGTTTTGCCTCGAATGAAACGACATATCTGGAAGCTTTCTGTGCATGATAATCTGTTTGTACGGAATGTAAGTCAACATGGAAACATGAAAATGTCGAAAAGTACAGTTCACAGAGTATTGCAGCAGACACCCCTCGTGAAATATGAAAGAGTGTTAAAGAAACTGCCTTAACTGTGCAGCACACACAAGCGCGATTACACTGGGATGAAGACCGTATGTCATGGAAGGACGAATGGCTCCAAGTCTTATTTTGTGATGAAAAGAAATTTAATTTAGATGGCTCAGACGGTGCAAAATATTATTGGCATGATATGAGAACGGAAAAACGCCAAATATTCAGCTGACAATACAGAGGAGGTTCTGTGATGGTTTGGGCCTTTTTCCGGATTTAATGGGCAAGGTAATATCTGCATTTTGTCAGGACATCAAAATGCCATAACATACCAGGAACTTTTAAAAGACAGTTTGCTCCCAGCTGCTGCTGAAATAGGTGGTCCTGATTGGGTTTTCCAGCAGGACAATGCGAGCACTCACACAGCAATCTCTACGATGGCCTGGCTGAAATTGAACAATGTCAAATTACTGCTGTGTCCAGCTCACAGCCTGGATCTCAACCCAATTGAAAATCTTTGGGGAATTTTATTTCAAAGTGTTTATGCCAATCACCTGCAATTTTCAAGTGTTAAAGATCTGGAAACCAAAACCCTGAACTGTTGGTATAATATTGACATTACAATTTTGCATAATTTAATATACAGTAGATGCATGCTTGGTGTAACCAGGAAAGATAAGAAGAGGAACTTGTGGATAAGGAACATGACAAGAGTAAACAACATCATGACCAGAGTGAAATTACTGAAATGGCAATGGGCTGGATATGTTGCAAGAAGAACAGACCACCGATGGACAACTGAAATTTTAGACTGGATTCCAAGGGACCGAAAAAGACCCAGAAGAAGACCCCATGGGAGATGGGTGGATGAAATTTGAAAGCATGCCGAAGTGACATGGAGGAGACTGGGTCAAGACAGACAATTGTGGAAGAAACTTGGGGAGACCTTCATCCAGCAGTGGATTGATAATGGTTGACAATGATGATCCCAGAATGCATATTTCAGCTTTTTGCATATTGGAGGAAAGTCCATTATTTATTCATTGTGTTTGCCATTTAAATATTCTTCTGTTTTTGCTTTGTTTTTTTGTTTTTTTTTCCATATAATTCTGGGACAATGTTACATAGTTTGATTTCATAAAGCTAGAATATTATGTTAAGTATATGTTGTCAACAGCATTTGGCGTGTGTATATTATGTTGCTGGTTATACATAATACGTAATGTTCCACTGGAAGTCTTTGTTCTTTTCTGCATTCAATTGTTTTTGTTTACAAAATTATGTTTCCATATATATAAATATATGACCGCCAATAGCGGTATAACTATACCATCGGGATTAGAGGAAATGCTATCCCACACTCACCAACCCGCTTGGCCAGCGTGGTGAGTTATGGCCAAACCCCTCCAAAATGACTCCACAACTTAAATCTTGGCCCTCAGTCTCCGGCAGCTGGAATGTACCTGGCCAAGGCAGCGGCCAGTGCGACATGAAGGCAGAGGGAGCTAAGAATCCCCGGAGGACCGGACTAGGCTGCCATCTGATGCTGACCTTGGCTACGTATAATGGACGCTCCCTATCTTCTGATTCAAGGCTTCTTGAATTGGATGAGGAACTACAAAGGATCAAGTGAGACATCATCAGGCTAAGTGAGGTAAGGAGAAGATCTCATTAAACTAAAAAGTTGACATCTCTTCTACTATCGTGGGACAGATACTGGCAGAACTAGTAGTGTTGGATTTATAATAAACAAGAAACTGAAGGATAAAGTTGTAGAAGTTGAAAGTTCCTCTGACAGAACTGCACAACTCGTTATTCAACTCTCGAGAAGATACCAGGCTCAGATTATTGAAACTTATGCACCCACCACAAGTCATCCTGAAGAAGAAATTGAAGAATTTTATGAGGAAATTCGTCATCTAAATAATAAAGGTAAGCAGCACTTGAAGATAATTATGGGAGATTTCAATGCAAAAATAGGGCAACAGCAACAGAATGAAACTTCAGTAGGTAAATTCGGTCACGGCAACAGAAACCCGCGTGGAAATACTCTCGTTGAGTTTGCAGAGGCAGAAGGGTTTTTCATCTTGAACTTCTTTTTTAAGAAAAAGCCGCACAGGAAATGGACATGGAGACATCCAAATGGGATGACAAGTGAAATTGATTTTATTATGTGTAACAAAAAATTCGTCATAGAAGACTGCAGTGTGCTAAACAAGTTCAACACAGGTAGTGACCATAGATTGGTGAGATGTAAGATGCACCTCAACACTAAACTCGAACGTGGCAAGCTCATAAGACAAACAAAATGTATTGACATAACCAACCTTAAAAAACACCATAATACCTTCAAGTTGGAACTGAAGAACAGATTCTCTGCTTTAGAAGGCCTAACATCAGAAGAAGTGGATATTTCTGAAGTTAACAGAAAAGTAACCAAAGCTCTTATGGAACAGCAACAAAATTAGCTGGGTCTAAGAACAAGTTGCATGTGAACAAATTATCAGGAAAAACCAAAATGTTGATGCAAAAAAGAAGAGAGACGAGGACAACTAAAGAAGATGTGACTTCCAAAGTGGAATATATAGAGCTATGCAAGTCAGTACAAAAAAGTATCACTGAAGACATAAGGAAATTCAAATGTGAACTAGTGAGGAAAGCAATTGAAAACAACCAAAGCCTAAAGATAGCAAAGGGACATCTCAGTAAGTTAAGAAAACAGAATATGGCACTGAGAAAAGAAGATGGTTCTGTAACAAGAAATAGAGGTGAAATTTTGATAAGAGTGAAAGATTTCTACTCCAAGTTATATGAAAGGGATGATGCATGTACTCCAGACATCATGGAAGGTACCAATACCAGAGTTCCTCCAGTCCTCCCAGCAGAAGTTGCACATGCAATCAAGAACATGAAGCAGGGAAAAGCTCCAGGAGAAGATGGAATTACTGTAGACATCATACAAGAAGCAAGTGGAGAAATCGAAACAGTACTCGCACAAATTTTCACTGGATGCCCTAATGAAGGGAAGATTCCTGAGGATTGGAACAATGCTATAATGATCCTGCTACATAAAAAAGGTGACATTGAGGATTTCAGGAACTACAGACCTATCAGCCTCCTATCAGTGGTTTATAAAATCTTCACTAAAGTTCTTTCACACCGTTTGAAGGTAACACTGGACATGGCTCAACCGAGAGAACAAGCTGGATTCAGGAGTGGCTACAGCACTATAGATCACATCCACGTACTGAGAGAACTAATTGAAAGAGCGAGGGAATATGAACTTCCATTGTGCATGGCTTTTATCGATTATGAAAAAGCCTTTGATTCGGTGAAACCATCAGCAGTTACAATGGCTCTGAAATCCTGCTGTATTGAAGATGCATACATTAATAATATTAATAACATCTATGAAAATGCAAGTGCAAAGATTCGGCTGTTTGAAAATACAACACACATAAAAATTGGAAAGGGAGGGAGACAAGGTGACACCATATCTCCGAAGCTCTTTAACGTCACATTGGAGGGTGTCTTTCAGTCGCTGAGCTGGGAGAACAAGGGATAAAGATTAATGGAGATTATCTAATCCACCTTCGTTTTGCTGATGACATAGTCATTTTTTGCAACTACCCCATCAGAGCTGCAGAGTATGATCCAAGAACTTGCTGACAAGAGTAAAGAAGTTGGATTAAAAATGAACTTTCAGAAGACAAAAGTGATGTTCAATGCTTTTACACGAAATGAAGATTTATCGATTGATGGAGAAAAGCTGGAGATAACAGACACATACGTTTATCTCGGACAGCAGATATCAAGTGAGGGTCACATTGATGAAGAAATTAATCGGCGTACAAATCTTGCCTGGAGAGCTTTTGGAAGAAACAGCATAATTTTCAAGAGCAATATGCCATTATGTCTTAAAAGAAAAGTGTTTGATCAATGCATCCTTCCAGTGCTTACGTATGGTGCAGAGATGTGGACCTTAACTAAAAGAGACATACAAAGGCTACAGACAACTCAAAGAAGCATGGAGAGGTGCATGCTTGGTGTAACCAGGAGAGATAAGAAGAGGAACTCATGGATCCAAAGAATGACAAGAGTGGAAGACATCATGATCAGAGTTAAATCCCTGAAATGGCAATGGGCTGGGCATACTGCCAGAAAGACAGACCATCGATGGACAGCCGAAATTTTAGATTGGATTCCAAGGGACAGGAAAAGACCCAGAAGAAGACCACATGGGAGATGGGTGGATGAAATTCGAAAGTATGCGGGAGTGACATGGAGGAGACTGGCACAAGACAGACCGTTGTGGAGGAAACTTGGGGAGACCTTCGTCCAGCAGTGGATTGATAATGGTTGATGATGATGATGGTATATATATATATAGGGTGATTCAGAAATTATGGGACAAACTTTAAGGGGTGGTAGAGCCCACTGCAACAAAAAAATTCTTGTATAGGAATGTATGGGCACAAGTGACGCGTTGAGGCACAAACACAAGAAATAGACATGAAAAGAAACATAGATTGTTTACTTACAGCATCGTTGACAAGTGCTTCTTTACAGCAATGTTTACAATAATTGCTCAAAGTTGCGTCCAGCAACAGTAATACATGCGTGGCAGCATCGATGGAGTGATTGGCGTACAGTTTCAAAGGTGCCAGGTATTTCTCGCACACGTGCAGCCGCAACATATATTCGAGCGACGAGGTCCTCAACAGAGTTAACTGGAGTCTCATAAACGAGGGCCTTCAGATGTCCCCATAAGAAGTAATCAAGGCTCAATAAATCGGGCGATCGGGGTGGCCAACGGACTGGTCCACCACGGCCAATCCATCGCGCCCCAAAAGTGGCATCCAGGTAGTTGCGCACATTGATGCTGAAATGGGCTGGTGCCTAATCATGCTGAAACTACAGTCCTTGTCGGACGGCCAGAGGTACATCTTGAAGCAATTCTGGTAAAACGTCTTCCAGAAAAAATACGATAACATCTGCCATCAAGTTGCATTGGTAGTAGATATGGACCAAGCAGGAAGTTGTTCACAATGCCTGCCCACACATTCACAGAGAATCGTTCTCGGTACGCATGTGGACATGTAGCGTGTGGGTTAGAGGTTGCCCACACATGACAATTGTGCACATTGAAAACTCCTTCGTGTGTAAAAATCGCCTCATGTGTGAATAGCACATGAGCTGGGAATTTCTTGTGTTTGTGCCTCAACGCGTCACTTGCGTCCATACATTCGTATACAAAAAATGTTTGTTGCAGTGTGCTCTACCACCCCTTAAAGTTTGTCCCATGAGTTCTGAATCACCCTGTATCATCATCATCATCATCATCATCATCATCATCATCGTCAACCATTATCAATCCACTGCTCGACAAAGGTCTCCCCAAGTTTCTTCCACAATGGTCTGTCTTGTGCCAGTCTTCTCCATGTTACTCCTGCATACTTTCGAATTTCATCCGCCCATCTCCCATGTGGTCTTCTGGGTCTTTTCCAGTCCCTCAGAATCCAGTCTAAAATTTCAGCTATCCATCGATGGTCTGTCCTTCTGGCAAATATGTCCAGCACATTGCCATTTCATAACTTATGAGAGCTAAAGGATCTGCTGGTACTAGATACCACAAGACACCTGTTGAAATCCTGTAGTACCAATGTCTCGCCGGGTAGCTGATTTGGCTGCACATGGAAGACCAACATCATATTAGACAGGTGATTATAATGTTTTGTCTGTTTGGTGTAGGGTAGCAATGCTTTGTGATTTATCCATGTTGGGCACTTTTTTCATGATGTTGAGCTATACCACCCCTCTCTCCATAGTGTTTTAAATTCACCACAATATTCAAAACTGTGACAGATTTGTAATTATGTGCTGGTGAAGTTTTATTTGGGGAATTCCTGACTGTATGCTGGAGCCAGTCGCGATAAAGTAGAAGTAAAGTTAGCATGCACTACAGTCAGACTTCTTAGTTTATTTTAAAGCTCTTTAGTGTAATTCAGTATGATCTGTCCTTTTGTCAACTCTTACTGTGAAGTAAATGATATATGGTAACACACACACACACTAAATGATCATAAAACCATTGCAAGGAGGTTCAAGGTATTACAGACATCATTTGGTAACAGAGACACATTCAACAGATAAAGATTCTGATGTTGAAAGAATCGTCTTGCACCAGGATTGCAATGCATAGAGTGAAATGTTTACTGCTTACGGAGATGTCTATGGTACTGGTGGCCAAGTGGTTAAAAAGCTAATATCTCACTCCAAGTGCCTTAGCTTAAGACCTAAGTTAGACATGGATGTCATGTTTCAACTTCTTTTATATCTCTTCTTTTGAACCAATAAACCAAAATTAGGAATGGGCATCTGTTCCTCTTAACTTTTAATGCTCATGGAATTAAAAAAAAAAAAAATACCCTGAAAGAAAAGTTTTGTTTCTGTTGGAGCTGTATGTAATTGTCTTTCCAAAAAATGTATATCCATGCGTGTTATTTATGATATGCCAAGCATTCAGTTGTAAAAATTGTACATCACACTTTATGTAGACCTGAACATATTAGAATGGAATCCACCAACTGCTAATTGTTACCATTTGACCGAAACGTCTACGTTTCTTAAGCTACACATTCATGATGTACAAGTGTGGTAAAGACTTGAATTCATTGTATATGGTGCTGCATGATAAACCCTTGTATATGTTTTATTCTAGGGTAGGATCATGAACAAAGTATGAATGCTGTTGTTGTCACTGAAAGGCAACCTGAAGTCTTTTGTATGTCATGTGACCTAAAACTTAGGCTGCCATTGCAGGGATCAACTGTGAGCACGATTTTTGTGTTCTCCTGTATTGTATGACAACATGATATTAGAATGGTACAAAAATACCCGAAAGATACCCTTTCAGAGTTGTTGCTTTGTTAACCAAGCATGAATTCAGTGGAGTGTAATTGGGGTATTTTCAGGAAAGCACTTTGCTGCTGGGTGAATTCCTCTAGCTTTTCTCAAAAGCTTATTATTATTGTGATATAAAAGCAGGACAGTTCATTTCAATAGAGATTCTGTAGCCCCTTACGGGCATTTTTACTAATCATCCAATCATTTCAAACTGGTTTTTGACTTGCAGGACAGATAACAGGATGGCAGAGCAAGCTTGACTATTACAGTATCATTGTAAAGCTATTTGTAGAGAATTCTTGCTGATTTTTTTCTTTTATTTTTTGTATTGTGTGTATGTTTTGTGCTACATTGTTATAATAGTCATGTAAGCCCAGAAAGTTAACACTTTTATGTATTCCGAAACTGCATTTTCTTCACACTCTGGTGTAGAACTTTCTTTTTTATGTTGTGTATATGTATGAGTAACACAATTGTATTAGCACTTGTGTGACTGCCATATGTATTTGTGGAGATTGATTCTTTATTAATTTCTATGATAAAATTCCATTATTTGTGTTGTAAATTTTTGTTTGATGCAAAATCATAGAAAATCTGACATATCTGCTTATAATAATCCCAGAGCATTTTCTTTCTTCTAGTTTTGCAGAATGTTCTTCGTCAAAATGCTACTCAATTGTTGCTTAGTAAGGAAGAAAATAAACCAACTGTTGAAGGATGGCTTAGCAAGGTGACTGAAAGTTTTCACATTACTTGTAGTTTGCATTTGTGCATAAATACTAAAGCTGATGTAAAAAAATGTTGGTTACTGTTCTTTTTTTTTCTCTTTTTTTTTTTTTACTACCTGCCATTCTTGTAACTGCTGATATAATATGAACACTCCTTACAAATAAAGTTTTGTAGTTTAATCTTTAATTCGCTATGGAACTCAAACTCGGTGTTAAATCATGATTTTAAGTAAGTTAGGGTTTTTTACTAGAAAATACTTTTTAAATCATCATCATCATCATCAAAACATATCAGTCCACTGCTGGACGGAGGTCTCCCCAAGTTTCCTCCACAGTGGTCTGTCTTGTGCCAGTCTCCTTCATGTCACCCCCGCACACTTTCGAATTTCATCCACCCATCTCCCATGTGGTCTTCTTCTGGGTCTTTTCCTGTCCCTTGGAATCCAATCTAAAATTTCGGCTGTCCATCGATGGTCTGTCCTTCTGGCAGTATGTCCAGCCCATTGCCATTTCAGGGATTTAACTCTGATCATAATGTCTCCCACTCTTGTCATTTTTGGGATCCACGAGTTCCTCTTCTTATCTCTCCTGGTTACACCAAGCATGCACCTCTCCATGCTCCTTGAGTTGTCTGCAGCCTTTGTATGTCTCTTTTAGTTAAGGTCCACGTCTCTGCACCATACGTAAGCACTGGAAGGATGCATTGATCAAACACTTTTCTTTTAAGACATAATGGCATATTGCTCTTGAAAATTATGCTGTTTCTTTCAAAAGCTCTCCAGGCAAGTTTTGTACGCCAATTAATTTCTTCATCAATGTGACCCTCACTTGATATCTGCTGTCCAAGATAAACGTACGTCTCTGTTATCTCTAGCTTTTCTCCATCAATCGATAAATCTTCATTTCTTGTAAAAGCATTGAACATCACTTTTGTCTTCTGAAAGTTCATTTTTAATCCCACTTCTTTACTCTTGTCAGCAAGTTCCTGGATCATACTCTGCAGCTCTGATGGGGTAGTTTCAAAAATGACTACGTCATCAGCAAAACGAAGGTGGGTTAGATAATCTTTATCCCCTTGTTTTCCCAGCTCAGCGACTGAAAGACACCTTCCAATGTGGCATTAAAGAGCTTCGGAGATATGGTGTCACCTTGTCTCACTCCCTTTCCAATTTTTATGTGTGTTGTATTTTCAAACAGCCGAATCTTTGCACTTGCATTTTCATAGATGTTATTAATAATATTAATGTATGCATCTTCAATACCGCAGGATTTCAGAGCCATTGTTACTGCTGATGGTTCCACCGAATCAAAGGCTTTTTCATAATCGATAAAAGCCATGCACAATGGAAGTTCATATTCCCTCGCTCTTTCAATTAGTTCTCTCAGTACGTGGATATGATCTATTGTGCTGTAGCCACTCCTGAATCCAGCTTGTTCTCTCGGTTGAGCCATGTCCAGTGTTACCTTCAAGCGGTGTGAAAGAACTTTAGTGAAGATTTTATAAACCACTGATAGGAGGCTGATAGGTCTGTAGTTCCTGAGATCCTCAATGTCACCTTTTTTATGTAGCAGGATCATTGTAGCATTGTTCCAATCCTCAGGAATTTTCCCTTCATTAAGGCATCGAGTGAAAATTTGGGCGAGTACTGTTTCAATTTCTCCACTTGCTTCTTGTATGATGTCTATAGTAATTCCATCTTCTCCTGGAGCTTTCCCCGCTTCATGTTCTTGATTGCATGAGCAACTTCTGCTGGGAGGACTGGAAGAACTCTGGTACCTTTCATGATGTCTGGAGTACATGTATCATCCCTTTCATATAATTTGGAGTAGAAATCTTTCACTCTTGTCAAAATTTCTGCCTCTATTTCTTGTTACAGAACCATCTTTTTTCAGTGCCATAATCTGTTTTCTTCCCTTACTGAGATGTCCCTTTGCTATCTTTAGGCTTTGGTTGTTTTCAATTGCTTTCCTCACTAGTTCACAGTTGAATTTCCTTACGTCTTCAGTGATACTTTTTGGTACTGTCTTGCATAGCTCTATATATTCCACTTTGGAAGTCACATCTTCTTTAGTTGTCCTCATCACTTTTCTATTTTGCATCAACATTTTGGTTTTTCCTGATAATTTGTTCAAATGCAACTTGTTCTTAGACCCAGCTAATTTTGTTGCTGTTTCCATAAGAGCTTTGGTTACTTTTCTGTTAACTTCGGAAATATCCACTTCTTCTGATGTTAGGCCTTCTAAAGCAGAGAAAACTGTTCTTCAGTTCCAACTTGAAGGTATTATGGTGTTTTTTAAGGTTGGTTATGTCAATACATTTTGTTTGTCTTATGAGCTTGCCACGTTCAAGTTTAGTCTTGAGGTGCATCTTACATCTCACCAATCTATGGTCACTACCTGTGTTGAACTTGTTTAGCACACTGCAGTCTTCTATGACGAATTTTTTGTTACACATAATAAAATCAATTTCACTTGTCGTCCCATTTGGATGTCTCCATGTCCATTTCCTGTTTAGCTTTTTCTTAAAAAAGGAGTTCAAGATGAAAAACCCTTCCGTCTCGGCAAACTCAACGAGAGTATTTCCACGCTGGTTTCTGTTGCCGTGACCAAATTTACCTACTGAAGTTTCATTCTGTTGCTGTTGCCCTATTTTTGCATTGAAATCTCCCATAATTATCTTCAAGTGCTGCTTACCTTTATTATTTAGATGATGAATTTCCTCATAAAATTCATCAATTTCTTCTTCAGGATGACTTGTGGTGGGTGCGTAAGTTTGAATAATCTGAGCCTTGTATCTTCTTGAGAGTTGGATAACATGTCGTGCAGCTCTGTCAGAGGAACTTTCAACTTCTACAGCTTTATCCTTCAGTTTCTTGTTTATTATAAATCCAACACCACTAGTTCTGTCAGTATCTGTCCCACGATAGTAGAAGAGATGTCCACTTTTCAGTTCAATGAGATCTTCTCCTTACCTCAGTTAGCCCGATGATGTCCCACTTGATCCTTTGTAGTTCCTCTTCCAATTCAAGAAGCCTTGAATCAGAAGATAGGGAGCGTCCGTTATACGTAGCCAAGGTCAGCATCAGATGGCAGCCTAGTCCGGTCCTCCGGGGATTCTTAGCACCCTCTGCCTTCATGTCGCACTGGCCGCTGCCTTGGCCAGGTACATTCCAGCTGCCGGAGACTGAGGGCCAAGATTTAAGTTGTGGAGTCATTTTGGAGGGGTTTGGCCATAACTCACCACGCTGGCCAAGCGGGTTGGTGAGTGTGGGATAGCATTTCCTCTAATCCCGATGGTATAGTTATACCGTTATTGGCGGTCGTCAGAGCCCCTTTAGTGGGAACAGGATGCACCACGAGAAGGCGGGGTTGACATTTGTCAAGGAGAGGCTGTGATGTTATGCATCACCTGACCTTACATCCCACTTTTTAAATAGAATCAGCTAAATTTTTTCAGATAACTCTCCTCTTTTGTTGGGCTTTTTTTATTGCCTTTCACTGTCTCCAGTTTAGTTGTGGTTAATACCAGCCACTTGGTACCATATGCATGGCAACAAAAAAAAAAAAAAAAAAAAAAGAAACATGCAGTCATTGATTTGTTGTTGAGTCCTGTTTTGTTGTTTGTTTCTTCAGTTTCAAGTCTTCCTTTTTTCTTTTGACTATGTATCATGATGTCCAATAATTTAAAGGGAATCCCAGTTCATTTGGTGACCATAATCTCTTGTATATTATGAAGCTGGATTAGATAAACATTTATATAGGAGAATATGGCCATCAAATAAACAACTCTGGGGGCTATGAGCAGTTGCCTGTCCTTAATTTGGGGCCACTGGTTCCAGGAAAGGAAAAGAACCAGTGCCATACCCATGCCTCATCTGCAACTGAAGCCCAACTCAGACATCTAGCCAGAAACCAGTGCCTCTGACTACTCTGTCACCAGGGTAAAATCAAATTACTTAAAAGGTATCACTAAAATACACCATGATTTTTACATCAGTGTTAAAGTTTGGAGCAAGATTTCAGTAATGTCTCCTCCATTCTGTACTCATATTTGCACCTACTGTCACCCCCTCCCCTTTTTTTACACTCTCTTATAAAAAAAATGGATACTATTATCCCAGAAGCTAAACTACCGTTCATAAGTATGTTGGTGTACTTAAGAATTTAAGGTGTTTAACAGATTTATGCAGGTGCATGAAAGCTATTTTTTTTCACAAACTGTTATTTAAAACATTAAACATTTACAAAATTACATCTTTATAGAACATTTTTATTGCAGGCTGAAATGTGTAATTTGATAAGTCACATGTAAAAAGAAATAGGATAACTCATCATACATTAACAGTGTCTTAATGGGGGAAAAATACTGCTTAGGAATTATGAAGGGCAAGATTTAGATTGCTGAGAGCTCAGGATGTCGTAGCCTAGTGTTATATCATTATCATTAGAGCATATACATCTGCCACAGTGTGCATCCCTGTAAAGCATGATTGTATGTTTGTTTGATGGTTCTAATCTGCCACAGTGTGCATCCCTGTAAAGCATGATTGTATGTTTGTTTGATGTTGGTGGTTCTAGTCAGGGCAAGCTTTAGGGCAGTGCCACCACACCAGGTGCCAAGTTCAGGGGGACCCAGCTGAACTTGTGTGTGTGAAATGGTATATAAAAATAAAAAAAATACCCTGTGGGTATTTGAATTCAAGATGATGACTGATGATTGAAGGCAATGAAAAATCTCTGTCACTAGAATAGTCCAAATCATCTCAATTGAGTATTGTTACAATTAAGCACAAAAAGAGCGTGCATTGTTCCTGGCTTTGACTTTGGGATTAATGCATGCAACTGTTAATTTACATTGTATATCTTTCATATGTGGCTGAAAAACCATATAATCCATTAGAAAAAGATTGCTTTGTGGGAGGTGCCAGCAAAAATTGTCACACCAGGTGTCACAAACACTAAAGCTGGCCCTGGTTCTTGTTCACTGTTCTTGGGATTGTAGAGATTATAAGCAAATCAAATCAACTTGCTGTTTAATTACTGGGCACAGCATGGATTGCAATTCCCTTAAAGTCATCAGTTTCCAAAGCAATTTTCAAAAAAGAAAGCTGAAAGAAGGAATAGAGATTGAGAAAAATAAAAATTCCATCATCAATGACTGCAAAGGATTTTCCCTGCCTAACATCTGGCAGGATTTCTTGAAAAATAACCTAAACCGTCAAGGTTAACCGTAACCACGATAGTGACAGGAATAAGTGACAACAACAAGACAGCCTGAAGAAGGAGAAGAGTTTTCTCCGAAAATTTGCAATTTAAATGAAAAAATTTCCTAGTAAAATTCCTATAATAGTTGTTTTAGATTAGTAATTGCTGTTTGATGTTAATACCTGGAACATTTCTGGCACTCATAGCATTTAACTAATGCAGTACATTCTTCAGTTTTATTTATTCATTCATTCTTTACCATATCACTCCTGTATGCCACCCAAAAGTGAGTGTTCAAGTTGGTGAGACACCACACATAAATACTGAATATGATAACAAAATTGAAATCTGTGCTTGTTACATACAAACTTTCTTTATCTCTGTTGTTTTATTGCAAGATTTTCTGCTTCTGAAAGATCACTCCATCTTTCACTAATGGGTGATTTGACACCATCAATACATCTTGCTCTAAGCTTCTCCCATCTGCTTTAAAATCTATACTTGTCATGGAAATATTTCCTCTCATATGACACACATGCCAAAATCACCTCAGTATGTTTTTGTTAACTTTGTCTTTTATAAAAGAAGTACTGACCTCAGATCTAATGTCCATTCTAATGTAAGCTACACCTAAATGCCGAGATTCTTACTTTGCACAAACTCTCACTGCTATAGGAGAGGGTAGGTATAACTACTACACTGTAAACAGTGAACTTTGTTCTTTGCCAACCTCCTTCTTAGTGAAAACAGTTTTATAATGCTGGGTGAGAGACCTTCTCTGCTGTGCCAGTTTGGAGAAAATAGTTTTATAAAGTTGATGTGAGACCTTCAATGCTTTACTGATTCTATTGTCCAATTCCTTATCAAACTTTCCTGCATTATCAGTTTCTATACCCAAATAGTTAAAACCTTATAGCTCTTCAAGTACCTTTCCATGAACTACACAGTTACTGTTTGCATTTGACTTAAAACTATACAGTAGATTTATAGTTCTCCATATTCATCTTCATTCCAAATTCTTCATGTCTTACTCAACTGGTTGAGATTATACTGTATGATACTGACACTCATAGATATTAACACAAAATTTTCAGCATATAGCAAACTGTTGATACTATATCTTAACATTTGTCACAGAATTACAATTCAATTCCACTTAGTAGTTCTAATTCTGACTATTATATAGCTCTAATTATTGTACTATTCTCTTTTACGTGCAATATTTCAAAGTAACTTGTACAGAAAACTAGCGGATAATGCTTACCTTGGCATTCCTTTCTAGCGACGGGAACATTTCACGCACGTGTTTTCCGGTCTTTGTTGAGGTTATTGTCCTAAAGTCCGTTGTATGCGATGACTGGCTTTACTTCTGACACTTTTCGCTGGGTATACTCATTGGATCTTTGCTTTAGGATTCAAACATCAATTTTTACCGTTCTTTATACTCGAAATTTTCGCCCATACTCTGGGCATCTTCAGGAGCGTGGCGACTTTACCACCGATGTTCGTGGTTAACTTCGTGCTAATGGAGTCCGATACTCCTTGTTGCCATTCGTCGGAAAAACTTTCCTGGATATATTTCGTTATCAAGCCCAGCTGGCGCCATCTATGTTTCGTTAAGAACACTTTTTTTTCCCCGTATTTTTTTTTTTAATTTTTTTAATTTTCTTCTCCTATCCTAGTTTTCTTGTCTTTTTTTGCCTGTTTTTCTTTTGTTGTTGTTTTTCTTGTCTTATTAGTTCTTTCCACAGGCCCGATAATGTGCTAGGGTCGTTCTGGTTACATACCCTTGCTTTATTTTTGTAGATTAATATTGCTTCTTCCCTCCTCATTTGCCTTTCCGATTTTTTATTCTTTTTTAGCATTTTAATTTCATCGAACTTTGGGAATGTCCGGTTTTCCAAGCAGAATTGCACTAAAGCAGTTTTGGCTTCTTTTTTTGCCAGTTAGATATGTGTTGTTTAAGTCTTTTTTTTAATCTGTTTTTCGTACTTCCAATGTACGATATTGGGGTATGTGTGCTATTGGAATTTCGTAGGTTCCTGATTCTTCTAGCATTTTTTCCTCTGTTTTTTGTTGACAGTCATACTTTTCACGGTGTGCACTGAGCTTCCTAGTTGTAAGTCATATTTAGCACAGTGCCTATTGATTTCTTTACTCACTCCTTCCAGGTATGGGAAAGCTCCAATGTATTTCAATTTTTTATTTCTCATCTTCCTTTGGTTGTGCACTTCTTGGCCTTCTTTACTCTGAGTCATATGCTTTTTACTCTCATGTATCCATTTATTAATTAGCTTGCTCGGGTACCCATACTCTTGTGATATTTTCGAGATAAACTCTAGCTCTTGATTTTTTAGCCTGTTGTTAGATGTGTGTGTGTACGCTCGCCGTATCAAGTTTACTATGCTGTTTTTTTTATGTATCACTGGATGGTGCGATGAGTATGGTATCAGTACAGGTATGTAAGTTGCTTTTCTGAACACAGAGTATTCAAAACTATTTTTGTTTTTCTTTAGTTGAATGTCCAGGAAGGATAGGCAATTATCCTCTTCAAACTCAATAGTTAGCTCTATGGTGTTACAGATTTTGCTAAACTGCTGTGCTAGATCTTGTAGCTCGGCTTTGTTAAGTTTAGACATTATAATAATGTCGTCTACATATCGAGCATAAAGTATTGGTTTTTCAGGTAAATTTTGAATAATTTCTTTTTCGAGGTATGCCATAATCACTTCTGCGTATAATGCCGATAATGGGGATCCCATAGGGCCACCTTGCGTTTGTTTAAATATATTTCCTTCAAAATGGAAGATGTTGTTTTCCTTGATGAAATATAAGGTATTCTTTAGCTCTTTCAGTTGTGACAAGTTTAGTTCTTTGTTGATGCTTAGTTGTTGCATAATCAATTCGATGGCTAGCTCGACAGGAGTGTTTGGGTATAACGCCTTAACATCCATGGAGGCCATAGTTATTTGCTCTAGGTCTTGATTAATTAATTTGATTTTTTCTATAAACTCATAGCTATTCTTTAATTCTTTAAAAAGCTTTTGCATATAAATTAAAAATAAAAGTGGAGACAACTTACATCCTTGAAGAACCCTAAGTTGATCTTAAACCATGTACCAGTATAAGTAGTATGCAATAACACATAACAAGTGAATTTTCATGCTAGTTATGTTTGACCAAAAGAAGAATATGCACAGATTTCCCAACCCTACTTGGGTCTTGATCACAGATTTCCAACCCTACGTGGGTCTTGTAAAAGTCCAGAGTGAGACTGGTTACCAGATTTGTATTTTTGTGTACTTCATTGTGGTTGTTGCCAACTGAAAGAAGTAACTTCTGAACAATAGAGATGAAGTGAGGACCATCAGTACTTCATCGTGACATCCCCTACCACACCTAAAGTCACTCTGTCCTTAACTCAGCTGATCTTCCACCTTCTTTCTTAGCATCTTTTCTAATATCCATGCACACTGATTAAGCAGATTCCATAGTAGTTATTACATTACTTCTTTGTTCCTTTTCATGTGAATTGGCACTATGACTGATCTCTGCCAGTCATCAGAAACCAATCCCATACTAACTGAAAAATCCAGCATAACTAATGAATACTTTTTTTTGTTTGAAAAGTCACAGTATCACTATCCCTATTCAAAAATTTACGTGCCTACAATTACTTTAATGAGAGCAATGAGAGAAACTTACCTCTACCAGAAGGTCTGTTCTCTCTGAAAAAATACATTTCTTTGCACGTTTATTTCCATTTTTATATCTACAGTTGGTTTGGGCTGCTGGTGCGGCGGTTTTATGTTGTCTTCAACTTGTTCATTTATTTGACTGAGTGAGTAATTTATTAATCCATACTGGTGCAATGATACTTGATCCAAGAAACCACTTTTTTACTTAAAAACCTATATTTACACTGACTTTGAATAACCCTAACCGGTAGTCTAATTGGCTTATAAGACTTATTCAGTGAACCTAATTGCGTGAACATTCACAAACCATAAACTAACTTCTTATTTACAAACACCAAAATATCTAACAAAAACATTTAAAAACCTAAAATGCAATTATTCACAACGAACTTATCTCATTGCCCTCTATTTACAAACTCATCTCACTCTCTCATTCATGCACCACACCTCTGCCGCTCCCAAAGTAGATTGCCCCGAGCAACTTTCCACCCGTCCAGGGCCGTCATCAGGAGGCTAGATGGTATCAGCCCTGCTATCACAGTGCGAGTGAGTGAGAGAAGTGATTTCTTGCGTCAGCCCCATCTCCCACGTCATATTGAACATTTGGCCACCGTGGCTCCATCTGTTGGGAACTGTAGTTAATATTTTATTTTCTTCTGCAGTATTTTTTTCTTTTTTGTTCTATTTTCATTAGTTCTTTCCATTTTTCGTTAAGTATATTTGGGTCGTTATGATTACATACTCGATCCCTATTTTTTTCGATCAGCACAGATTCTGCAATACGCAAATGTCTTTCATTGTTACATGATTTAATTATTTTGATGTCTTCAAATTTTGGGTATCTTTTTTAAATTTTTGGGTATCTTTTATTTTTAAGTATTGCTTAGACAATCAAAGATACCCAAAATTTGAAGACATCAAAACAATTAAATCATGTAACAATGAAAGACATTTGCGTATTGCAGAATCTGTGCTGATCGAAAAAAATAGGGATCGAGTATGTAATCATAATGACCCAAATATACTTAACAAAAAATGGAAAGAACTAATAAAAATTGAACAAAAAGAAAAAAAATACTGCAGAAGAAAATAAAATATTAACTACAGTTCCTAACAGATGGAGCCACGGTGGCCAAATGTTCAATATGACGTGGGAGATGGGGCTGACGCAAGAAATCGCTTCTCTCACTCACTCCCACTGTGATAGCAGGGCTGATACCATCTGGCCTCCTGATGACGACCCTGGACGGGTGGAAAGCTGCTCGGGGCAATCTACGTTGGGAACGGCAGAGGTGTGGTGCATGAATGAGAGAGTGAGATGAGTTTGTAAATAGAGGGCAATGAGATAAGTTTGTTGTGAATAATTGCATTTTAGGTTTTTAAATGTTTTTGTTAGATGTTTTGGTGTTTGTAAATAAAAAGTTAGCTTATGGTTTGTGAATGTTCACGCAATTAGGTTCACTGAATAATAAGTTTTATAAGCCAATTAGACTACCGATTAGGGTTATTCAAAGTCAGTGTAAATATAGGTTTTTAAGTAAAAAAGTGGTTTCTTGGATCAAGTATCATTGTAACTGTAAGGATCGCCCGCAATCAAACTGTCAATTATGAATTTAATTAATTTTAATGTGGTGATCAACACTTGCGGATGGACGCTTCATTCCGCCATTTTGTTGTTTCAGCTAAGAACTGATATTCTTCACCACCCACGTGGTACAATTTTAATCCTGTGTGGGGATTAAGGGAGTGGTGCATGAACACCTGGGGCACCTGACCTTGAAGAGTCGGCTGCTCGAGTGCTTCTGTTAAACAAGTTGTCATACCGCTTTTGTATACCTGTAAGGTTGTAATCACCTGCGGGTATCCGACGACATTGCTGAGTTCAGGTATTTCACGTGCTGACCGGGGGAACCAGTTTTCTTGCGCATGCATGGTAGAGGACAAAAAGGGCCAGGAGAATTGAGTGACATAGTTGAGCTTCGGTCGTCAAGGAGAGAGGGGTCCTGGTTTGGACACCAGTTTTTGACGGAAGGGCTGCGGGTATCGCAGAAGTGCAGCGTGGTGAACGGGAAGGAGAATTCCTTCATCCACTGGGTATCGAGGAAAGAATTGTGGAAAGGTAGCACGTGGCCAGCAGAGGGAACCTGAGCGGAAAGTCATCGGAAACCCGTGAAGCAAATGTTATCAGAATAATAAAATCTTGCTGTTTTTTATTTTCGTGTACTGGACTGAGTTTTGTCGAGGTAATTATTCTTCTACACAAGGACGCCTTCAGCCGCCTTGATAGCCAGATCGTATAGTAAAGGCGAGGCGGTAGCTTGCTATACGGCGGGAAACAAAAGGTATTATCTAAGAATTGATATGTCTGGCCCTACAGCAGCAGTATGGATTAATAAATTACTCACTCAGTCAAATAAATGAACAAGTTGAAGACAACATAAAACCGCCGCACCAGCAGCCCAAACCAACTGTAGATATAAAAATGGAAATAAACATGCAAAGAAATGTATTTTTTCAGAGAGAACAGACCTTCTGGTAGAGGTAAGTTTCTCTCATTGCTCTCATTAATGAATACTTGTTATCTGTCTGTGTATATAAAAGAAATTAAATGCAGAAAAAATTGGGGTTTTTTTTATGATATAATATTACAGTGAAAGAATTGAAATTAAAGATTTTATTGACATAATTTGTTTATATTTGGTGGCCAAATTTTCGAACTAGAACCTATTTCATCACCAGAACTACATCTCTGTAGTAGCTGTTGCCATTCAGTTTGAGGTGCCTAACCACAATTATCATTTAACGTGGTGCTTCTTCTCGCTATTTTCATGTTTTCAAGTTTCCTCTTTACTAAGTGTGATTGGCGGGTTATTATTTTTCATGTGCCCCAATTTATGGAGTGTCCATTTGTTTGTATATGTCTGTCTAACCATGTCTTGTTTACAGTGTTTCTAATAGCTGCCTTATTTTCTTTCATGCAGACTTTTATACTTCTCTCTGTTTCACCTAGATAGCTTAGTCTGCAGATGCAGTTATAGACTGCCTGTGAGTTATAGAACTGCCTATTATAGACTGTCCTTCTTGTAATTGGATGTTTTCTTTTTGCTGTTTTAAAAATGGAAAGAATGTTTTATTCAGATCTAGAGCGAGCCTGATTTTATATTTTTCACTAATCTTTTTTAGTTTTTCAAAAAGTTTTTTGGGTAAGTAATTTTGAAATTATTTTACTGCTGCCTCTTTTTGCCTTACTCCTAAAAATATTCTTTATGAATGAGGAGGGAAAGTTGTTTTCCCACAAAATTCTTTTCAGTTCTTCTCTGTATATGTCTTTCTGGGCTTCTGTAGATTCCAGGAAGTTGATTTTGTCCAAAAACTATCAGATCTTATGTAGTTCAGATGGTATGAATTTTTGTCTATCTTACCTGTGTGGTAATGGGTTTCTGTAGATCTGTGTTAAGAACTTTTCTTCTTTTGAGGTCACAATTAAAGCCAGGTAGTTGAGGCTATGATCGTTTTGGAGTTCTGTGGTGAATTATAGGAAATCTTCCAGTAAGTTAAACTGTATCAGAATGTGAGAGGGGAGAAATTGATCTTCACTATCCACTATAAGTAATATGCCATCCATGTATCTGACATACAGAATGAATATTGAGGGATCGGGATATTTGCTTCTGGTTTACTCACAAAGTAGTGTGCCAGTAGAGATGCTTGTAGTGATTCCATTGTGAGTCCTGATGTCTGTTGCCACTAGTACCTCTTCTAGCAAATAACATTGTGAGTAAATTCGAAACAAAGATCCTGATACAACCCTCAATATTCGTACTGTATGTCCGATACATGGATGGCATACTGTTTTTAGTGGATAGTAAAGATCAGTCTCTCTTCTTTCACATTCTGGCACAGTTGAACTCACTGGAAGATTCCCTGAAGCTCACCATAGAACTCCAGAAAGGTCAGAGCCTCAACTACTTGGATTTAAACCTGACCTCAAAAATGGAAAGATTTTAGCACAAACTAGCAAATAACATTGTGACTAAATGTCTAATACATGGATAGCATACTATTTTTAGTGGATAGTGAAGATCAGTCTCTCTCCTTTCACATTCTGGTATAGTTGAACTCACTGGAAGATTCCCTGAAGCTCATCACAGAACTCCAAAAAGGTCAGAGCCTCAACTACTTGGATTTAACCCTGACCTCAAAAGAAGGAAAGATCTTAGCACAGATCTAAACAAAACTCACTACCACAGGCTAGATATTAGAATAAAATTCATAGCATCCAAACTACATAAGATATAATACTGTGAGATAGTTTTTAGAGAATATCAACTTCCTGGACTCCACAAAAACCTAGAAAGATATCCACAGAGAAGAACTGAAGAGAATTTTGTTGGAAAACAACTTTCCCTCCCCATTCATAAAGAATATTTTTAGGAATAAGGCTAAAAAATGGCTGCAGTAAAATAACTTCAAATTGAAAAATCACGTCAAGAGTTCACCAGCAAAATTAATTACCACAAAAAAACTTTTTGAAAAACTAAAAAAAACGTTAGTGAAAAATATAAAATCAGGCTTGCCCCAGATCTGAACAAGAAGTTAAAAAAAATTCCTTCCATCCATAAAACAGGAAGAAAAGAACCTTCAATTACAAGAAGGGGTAGTCTATAGCATAGACTGTACGTACAGATTAAGCTATATAGGTGAAATGGGGAGAAGTAAGGGTGTTCGGAAAGTAACTGTGCACCTAGGCTACCGTTTTTTTTTCGCAGTTATCAAGTGCAGTATGTGCCACCGGAACGTAATAAAGTGGATTTTCCCAGTTGCAGCGGATCGCAGGAACCCATGGGGCTCACTGCGCATGTGCAGCAAGCTGCTCGAAGCATTGGTTGCCGCATTGCGGCAGTTGAGTTCCAGAGGTCAACAGAGACGAGTCGTTGTTACTGTAAGTATCGAAGTTATCATGTGTGCTGTTGTTGTCCAGTTTTTCGCACTATGGTTCTTTCAATTGCGGAACGTGTGTTTCTGGTTGAATACGTCTTTTGAGAAGGCAATGAATACACCGATTTAATGCGGCAGCAATTTGCTGCCAAATTCCCAGACACACCTGTACCTCATCGTAATGCAGTTCATCGACTTATTGAGAAATTTCGTGCGACAGGCTCAGTGTTCGACGCCGAACGAAGCGGGAGACCAACTAAACTTACCGATGGGAAGTTGATGGACATCTCTGATTCCCTGCTGCGGAGTCCATCAAAATCATTGCGCAAGTTGGCGCAAGAGAAAAATATCTAGCTTGCGACAGCGCATAAAGCAGTGAGAGAATCATTGCACCTCTACCCATACAAAATAACAGCGGTACAACAATTGCAACCGGCGGATCACATACAACGACTCCGGTACTGTGAATGGTTTAACAATTTTATTCAAACGAAAACAGTTGCTGTTCTGGATGTCACCTTCTTTACAGATGAGGCGTGGTTTCACCTCTCTGGGTATGTTAACGCACAAAACACACGATTGTGGTCCACAGAGACTCCTCATGCTGTGTCGGAACGACCCTTGCATGACCAGAAGATCGGAGTGTGGGTTGCACTATCCCGACGGCGCATTGTTGGGCCGTTATTCTTTCAGGACACCGTGAATAGTGCCTGTTACTGTTCCATACCCCACGACTTCATCAGCCGCCGTGAAGAAGACGAAATCACCTACAGCTGGTTTCAACAAGATGGCGCTACTGCGCACACAGCTCACACCTCTATGAAACTTCTGAATGAGGTTTGCGGCGAACGTGTCATCTCAAAAACCTATGGCCCCCTCGCTCCCCGGATCTTACTCCACCAGACTTTTTTCTGTGGGGCGCAGCAAAATCTGCTGTGTATTGTGATTGCCCACGCACGCTTGATCAATTACAAACTGCAATAACTACGTTCATCAGAAACATCTCACAAGCAGAGCTGCAGCAAGTGTTTGCAAATAAACTGAAACAGGTTCAGTGCTGTATCGACGCTCGTGGAGATCACTTCGAACATTTTTTCTAAGTGCATAGCTTAGGTGCACAGTGACTTTCTGAACACCCTGTATAAAATTCCATATGGAAGAACATAAGGCAGCTATTACAAATGTTGCAAACATGTCAGGGTTAGACAGACATATACAAGCTAGTGGACACGCCATAAATTGGGACTCAAGAAAAATAATCACCTACTAATCATACTTAGTAAAAAGAAAACTTGAGGAAGGGATGAAAATAGTGAGAAGTACCTCTCTAAACGATAATTGTGGTTGGGCACTCCAGACTGAATGGCAACAACTACTCCAGTGATGTAGTACTGATAATGAACTAAGTTCTAGTTTGAAAGTTTGACCATTGAATGTTAACAAATTACTTCTGTAAAACCCTCAATTTCAATTCTCTCACTGTAAGATAAACAGTTAGAGGTACCATGATGACATTAATTACTACAATTTAATATTGTTTTTCATGGGCATGAATTTTCGAAGATGATTCATTTTTTTTATCAGACCTTTATCATTTCAACTCACTGTCAACCACTCAGAATTGCTCTTTTGTAGTAGTTACCAGCCCATGGGGGTCTTTGATGATGGAGGGCTTCTCAGTTTCAAGCCTTTCTTTTACTTTCCTTTTTATGATATCCTACTGATGAGTAGTAACTTTAAGTCAATGCTAGTTCATTTTGTGATAAGTTTCTTGAATGATTCATGATTTGAATCATGCCAGACAGGTTTTCAGAGACAGGTTTTCAGAGACAGGTCTGTCTCTGTTGTAAGAAAGTCCACATTTGCATTCTGTTTTGTAAATTAAGTAACTCCTTGAATAAGTAAGATGTCATTTTCATATTGTTTAATTTGTGGAGACAATTTTATTTTATTTTTAAGATCTGATTCAAGTTTTGTCTTGAAATTTTTACTAATTGTTTAAAGGGATTCAAATAGACCTCTTTCCAAAAATATCTCCAAAATAATATTTTTTCTAACTTTAAAATTCTCTGTGTGTATCCATATAGCCGTTGACCAGAATGTTAGCATTTTATGCCCTACTGACTGACTACTTTATAGTTTGTGTTTACATCATGTTTTTTCATATCTATTGTCTTACACAAAAGAAATAACTTTCCTTTGTAATTTAGTTAATGTCATTTCACTTGAAAAGGACTGCTGTACTAAGATTCACTAAATTCACCTGCTAGCCTGAATGTTCCTTTTTCTTTCTTATCTTTTAGATAGTATTTTGAACAATAACTTTAATAGCTATAATTTTGTTCTTTTGAAAAAATATATTAATTGCTTTTTCTAGGTTAAACATGGGCATTCTAGAAGATGTTGGTGTGTCCTGATAGGCAGAATGTTTCTGTATTTCAAAACTCCAAATGATACTGTAAGTAGTTTTCTTTTTATTCCAGATACAGTATAAAGTTATTTTTGATGAGTCTTATTGAAAGTTATGGTTGATTTATTTACACTTCACAATCATGAGCTTTTTGTACTGCAGATGGCAGTAGATGGTGACTCATTAATGTACTGGTGTTAGCAGCTGTAATGAGCCTCACATGCACTTTTTGTTTGTTTTTTTACAAATGGACTACTGAACCTTTTTTAAAAGGATCTCTTGGTGTGCTTTTTTATCTGAGATGAGTCAAAGTGTATTTCCTTAGAAAAATTAAGTGATAATTTTCCATTTTCGACATTTCCTTTCTTATGAATACAAATAACATTCCTGCTTGATAATGAATGTAATTATTCCTTCCCAGGAAAGGAAGGGTAAATGATGCAAGGTAATCCTTTGGAAGGGAGTTCAAACTAAAGTTTTTGGTCTCTTCCAAATAAATACACACACACATAGGAACTTAGAAACAAATCCATAGGTTTTTATAAGTGTAGGAAACAAATTGGTATAGCCGAGTGAGCTGCACACAAACGTGTGGCTTTGTCAAGGCTGATTAAAATGTAGCTTATGCGGAGATATCCGTATCATCGGTATCGGAGATATCCACAGTGATCCTTAACATTTGAAAAATATAAGTACATACATATACTTACATTGAGTTAAGTTCACATTGTTCAGAACGGGGAAACTGGAGACAAAATGTCAACAAGGGAAGTATAAAACATAATGAAAACTCAGTCTTAACATTTCAAAATATTCATCCACAGAGAGTGCAGGTCATGGGAAACAGCATTATCGCTGCCCATGCAGCCGTCGTTGTGAGGATTTCAACTGATTCTCTTTGATCCTTGATAAAGTAAAGAACTGCATTAATGAAAATGCACTGACCCGCAAGCGCCATCTACACTTTATAGGATCACTACAATACATCCCAGGCTTCACGTTTCTTATAAAAAATGGCTTAAAGAAACTAGGAATGGACATTGGCATTAGAACAACTACCTCAGTTATGAATATTCTCTCCCACGTGAGAGAAGTTTGCCTTAACCAGAGCTGGTGTTTACTCCATTCCACTAGAATATCCTGGCGGAACGCAAAAGTGCTATGGATGACTAAAAGATCATTTGGTGACAAAGCACTAAAGGAACGTGAGAAATGAGGCTCTCGACTCTGCCCTCTCCAGAGAAGTTTGCCTAAGGAATGCAATGCCACAGTGGACAAGATACAAACAGATAGCACTATACACCACCCACTTTGAGACCGCCTACAGAATAATCAGTTGAAATCCTTACAACGACGTCTGCATGCAACGATACTGTTTCCCGTGACCTGCACCCTCTATGGACGAATTTCTTGAAATGTTCAGACTTGAGTTTTCATTATGTTTTATACTTCCCTTGTTGATATTTTGCATCATGCTTTTCCCATTCTGAACAATGTGAACTTAACTCAATGTAAGTATATGTATGTACTGTATATATATTTTCAAATATTAATGAACACTGTTGATTATCTCCGCATTAGTTAGGTTTTAATCAGCCTTGACAAAGCCACACATTTGTGCACAAAATCTTGGCTATACCAATTTGTTTCCTACACAGAAACAAATCCATAGGTTTTTATTGTAGTTCATTAACTTGGTGTATTTTAGTGCTCGTCTTTTATTGTTTATCTTACTCACAATATGTTCCTCCAAGTCCTGCTTATATCTAATCTATATTTTTGTAAAAACTTAGCATCCGGTTAGGGAACAGGGATCTTATTGAATCTGAATTGCCCATGTCTGCAGCCAAAGGCTTGCTGCAATTTCATCTCATCACCATCAGAACATCTGGTTTTAGGAAACCCTCTATCTCCTCATGCTAGCAAATTCAGGCTTCACTTACACAAACTTCTTAGTAAAATATCTTAAAACTCTCCATGTTATACATACCAGATAAAACATCACACTGACACCAATATAGCAGAGTTTAATACCCCCTCCCCCTCAACTGCAAAACATCAATGGTTAAAAGAATAAAGACTCATTGCATCAGCACACAGGCCCATCTACTGTCACCTTTGGTAAGTAAAACCTCATGGTGGTGAAATATAAATGAGCCATATAGTTTGCATATTAAGCCTTTCCTGTGAGTCAGGTTGTACATATATGCTCCAATAAGTAGGGTATGATGAAAAAAAGTTGGTGTCTCTGCAGCAATCAGCTGACCTTATAACTGATTTATTTGTATCTGGCTAGCTTGCCTTATATACGTTGATGAGCCATTACATTATGACCACCTACTTAATAAGTTGTAGGACCCCCTTTAGTCCACAAAATAGCAATCACTCAGTGAGGCATTGATTTCATGAGGTGGCAATAGGTATCCTGGGATATCTGGTACCATAATGTCAACAGTAGGTCCTCCAGTTCCTGTACATTGAGGGGGGGAGAGATTTAGGACGAACCCACTTTTCCAAGTTGAACCACAAATGTTCGATTGATTGGGTTCATGTTAGGGGAATTTGGAGGCCAGGGTATTACCAGAAAGTCACCAGCATGTTCCTCGGACCACTCCTTGATGATTCTGGCAGTGTAGCATGGCGCATTATTCCGTTGGTAATGGCCATCACCAGCAGGGAACACAGTTGCCATGAATGGGTGAACTTGGTCCGTAACAATGTTCAGATATGTGACAGCTATCAGGGATTGTGCCGTTGGGATTATGAGGCCTAAAGTGTCCCATAAAAGCATATCCCACAGCATTACACCGCAGCCGCCTGGCTGTTTCCACCCAACAGTGCATCCAGGTGCCATAGCCTCCATTGGTAATCGGCGTATCCAGGCTCAGACGTCTACGTGATGCACCAGGAATCTTGATTCGTCAGACCAGGCCACTTTCTTCCAGTCGTCCACAGTCCTATCTCGATCTTGGGCCAGGCCACATTCTTCCAATCAGTCACGGTCTGATCTCGATGATCTTGGGCTCATTTCATGAATTGTTGGCGACGACATTCAGTGAGCATGGGGACCTGGCTGTGTCTTCGGCTATGCATGCCCATTCTCAGAAGGCTACGATTAACTGTGTGCTGTGACACATTGCCCTGATCACCACTGTTGTAGCTGTAGGTGATTTGTCGCACTGTGGCCCTGCAGTCACTGTGAACAGTGCATAACAGTCTCTGCTCCCTCTGGTATCAATGAGCTGCGGGTGACACACGAATAAATGATGGTTTGTTGTTTGGCCATCTGTGCGCCAATTTTGATACATACACACTACGGAGGCACGTGGACAACCCACAAACCACGTTGTTTCTGAAATTGTAGTTTCGAGGTGCCATGCCATCACTATTTGTCCTTTATCAAACTCCAATAAATCGGCAGCTTGTCCCATTCTGACTCCGAACACTCTACTAACTGAAAGCCGGTCCTCAGGTTGTAAATGTACTGCTCTGTAAACTTCCCCTGCGCCACCATTCAGTCCCCAGGTGCACTGACTTCTCTAGGCTGGGGGTGGTCATAATGGAATGGCTCATTGATATATATATATATATATACATATATACACTGACGGAAAAAAAAATCCCAACACCACGAAAAGATAGTTGTAGAGGAATGATATGGCAGCAATACATTTGTATAGGTAACATATTTAATCGATTAAGGTTTCAAGATCACAGCTTAATGTAAGCGCGAGAAGAGCCATTTTAAATGTGAAATGCTGGTACATTAATAACCAGTGTAACCGCCAGAGTGTTGAATGCAAGCACGCAAACGTTCATGCATTGTGTCGTACAGGTGCTGGATGTCAGTTTGTGGGATGGAGTTCCATGCCTGTTGCACTTGGTCGGTCAATACAGGGACGGTTAATGCTGGTTGGGGGTGACGCTGGAGTAGTCGTCCAATGATGTCCCATACGGGCTCGATTGGTGAAAGATCTGGTGATCTAGCAGGCCACGGCAACATGTCCACACTCTGTAGAGCATGTTGGGTTACAACAGCGGTATGCGGGTGAGCGTTATCCTGTTGGAAAACACCCCGTGGAATGCTGTTCATGAATGGCAGCACAACAGGTTGAATCACCAGACCGACGTACAACTGTGCCGTCAGGGTGCGTGGGATAACCACGAGAGTGCTCCTGTTGTCATAGGAAATTGCTCCCCAGACCATAACTCCAGGTGTAGGTCCAGTGTGTCTCAGCCGCAGACAGGTTGGTTGCAGGGGCTCACCTGGCCTCCTTCTAACCAACACATGGCCATCACTGGCACCCAGGCAGAACCGGCTTTCATCAGAAAACACAACAGATCTCCACTCCGTCCTCCAATGAGCTCTAGCTTGACACCACTGACGTCGCAAATGGCAGTGGTTTGGAGTAAGTGGAATGCATGCTACAGGGCGTCTGGCTCGGAGCTGTCCTTCAAGTAATCGATTTGTAACAGTTCGTTGTGTCACTGTGGTGGCAACTGCAGCTCGAATTGCTGCCGCAGACGCGGTACGATGCGCCACAGCCATACGCTGTACACGGCGGTCTTCCCTCTCAGTAGGGCCACGTGGCCGGCCAGAACCCGGTCTTCTTGAGGCAGTACCTTCCATTGACCACCGCTGCCAACAATCATGCACAGTGGCTACATTCCTGCCAAGTCGTTCTGCAACATTACGGAAAGAAAATCCACCTTCTCATAGCTCTATTACACGACCTCGTTCAAACTCCGTGAGCTGTTGATAATGGCTTCTTCGTCTTCTTAAAGGCATTCTTGACTAACATCAACACCCTATATAGAGACTCAACGATAACTAACGCTCAAGAACGTTACAGCGCGTATTTACAACAAACTTGCTTTGCATATTCCGAGGGGCGCTACTAGCGCCACACGTATGCGGCGAGCGCGAAATTTGCATAGACGTCATCTTACAGATGTACTCTCAACGCTTACCAACTGTCGTTTATCTAACACAACCCCTTCTTGGTGTTGGGATTTTTTTTTTCCGTCAGTGTATATGTATATATCATCATCATCATTGTCAACTATTATCAATCCATTGCTGTATGAAGGCCTTCCCAAGTTTCTTCCACAACTGTCTGTCTTGAGCCTGTATCCTCCATGTCACTCCAGCATGATTTAGAATTTCATCCATCCATCTCCCATGTGGTCTTCCTCTAGGTCTTTTTCTGTCCATTGGAATCCTAAAATTTTGGTTGTCCATCGGTGGTCCATTCTTCGGGCAACATTTCCAGCCCATTGCCATTTCAGTGATTTCGCTCTGGTCATGATGTCATCCACTCTTGTCATTTTTCTTATCCACAAGTTCCTCTTATTATCTTTTCTGGTTACACCAAGCATGCATCTCTCCATGCCGCTTTGAGTTGTATGCAGTCTTTGTATGTCTTTTTTAGTTAAGGTCCATGTCTCTGCTCCATACATAAGCACTAGCAGGATGCATTGATTAAACATTTTTCTTTTAAGACATAATGGCATACTGATCTTAAAAATTGTACTTTTTCTTCCAAAAGCTCTCCATCCAAGCTTTATATGCCGATTAATTTCTTCATCAATATGACCCCCCCCCCCTTGCTTGATATCTACTGCCCAAGATAAATGTAGGTGTCGGTTATCTCTAGCTAAAAATAAATGTAGGTATCAGTTATCTCCCTATCAATCAATAAATCTTTATTTCTTGTAAAAGCATTGTACACCAGTTTTGTCTCCTGAAAGTTCATTTTTAATGTCAGCAAGCTCTGAAGAGGTAGTTGCAAAAATGACTAGGTCATCAGCAAAATGAAGGTGAGTTAAAAAATTTCCATTAATATTTATCCCTTTGTTTTCTCAGTTCAGTAATTGAAAGACACTTCACAATGTGACATTAAAGAGATTGGGAGATATGATGTCATCATCTCTTACTCCTTTCCAATTTTTTTTTGGTGCTGTATCCTCAAATATCCGAACCTTTGTACTTGCATTTTCATAGATGTTGTTAATAATACTAATGTATATATCTTCAATACCACAGGATTTCAAAGCCATTGTAAGTGCTGATGGTTTCACGGAATTGAAGGCCTTTTCATAATCAATAAAAGCGTTTCGTAATGGGAGTTCATAATCCCTTGTTCTTTCAATTAGTTCTCTCAGTACATGGATATGATCTATAGTGCTGTAGCCACTCCTGAATCTAGCATGTTCTCTTGGTTGAGCCATGTTTAGTGTTACCTTCAAGCGATGTGAAAGAACCTTAGTGAACATTTTATAAATCACTGATAGGAGGCTGATGGGCCTGTAGTTCTTGAGATCCTCAATGCCACCTTTTTTTATGTAGCAGGATCATTGTAGCATTATTCCACTCCTCAGAAATCTTCCCTTCATTGAGACATTGGTAAAAACTTGGGTGGGTGTAGTTTCGATTTCTTCTCTTGCTTCTTGCATAATGTCCATGGTAATTCCATCTTCTCCTGGAGCTCTTCCCCATTTCGTGTTTCTTAATTGCATGTGTAACTTCTACCGGGAGGACTGGAGGGACTTTGATACTGGCACCTGCTGTAATGTCTGGAGTAGATGTATTATCCCTTTCACGCAGTTTTGAGTAGAAATCTTTCACCATTGTCACTTCTATTTCTTGTTACAGTACTATCTTCTTTTCTCAGTGCCATAATCTGTTTTTTTCCCTTTCTGTCATTGTTTTATTTCCTTGTCCCTTTGCACTCTTCTGGCTTTGGTTGTTTTCAATTGCTTTTCTCACTAGTTTACAATTGAATTTCCATATGTCTTCAGCGATACTTTTTCGTACTCTCTTACATAGCTCTACATATTCCACTTTGGAAGTTACATTTTCTTAATTTTCCCTCATCTCCCTTCTCTTTTGCATCAGCATTCTTTTTCCTGAAATTTTCTTCATATGCTACTTGTTCTTAGTACCACCTATTTTTGTTGCTGTTTCCATAAAAACCTTGGTGAGTTCTCTTGGACTTCTTCTGATGCTAGGCCTTTTAAAGCAGAAAATCTGTTCCTCAGTTCCAACTTGAAGGTATTACGTTTTTTACAGTTGGTCATGTCAATACATTTTTTTTGTGTCGTATGAGCTTGCCATGTTTGAGTTTAGTGTTGAGGTGCGTCTTGCCTCTCTCCATTCTATGGTTACTACCTGTGTTGAACTTGTTTAGCACACTAAAATCTTCGATGATGAATTTCTTGTTACACATAATAAAATCAATTTCACTTGCCATCTCATTCCGATGTTTCCATGTCCATTTCCTGTGTGGCTTTTTCTTAAAAAGGAGTTCATGACAAAATCCCTTTCTGCTTCTGCAAACTCTACAAGAGTATTTCCACGTTGATTTCTGTTCCCATAACTGAATTTACCAACCGAAGTTTCATTCTGTTGCTGTTGCCCTAGTTTTGTATTGAAATCACCCATAATGATCTTCAAGTGTTGCTTGCCTTTGTTATTTAGATGCCTAATTTCCTCGTAAAATTCTTCAATTTCTTCTTCAGGATGATTTGTGGTGGGTGCATAAGCTTGAATAATCTCAGCCTGATATCTTTTTGAGAGTTCGATAACGAGTCACACTGCGCTGTTCGAGGAACTTTTAACTTCTAGAATATTGTTCTTCAGTCTTGTGTTTATTATAAATCCAACACCACTAGTTCTGCCAGTATCTGTCCCACGATAGTAGAAGAGATGTCCACTTTTCAGTTCAATGAGATCTTCTCCTTTTCTCCTTACCTTACTTAGCCTCATGGGTGCAAGTTTTCCGTCCAGAGGACGGAATTCCGTCTTTTGAAAATATCCGAAGACGGAAGCGGGACGGAAGAAAATATCAGTAAAAATAAAATTTCCAAATATATATTTTTATTTTTTCCCTTTCTATCCATACGCTCTACTCCGGAAAGTAAGTACGCCATCGGCAACCACGCTCGTACCGTAGTACCTTGTTTATCGTAAACTCGGAGTAGCAGCGGCGCCTAATGCATTCTGGGTAAGAGGGGCATTCTGGTTGAAGCGGAATCGAGGAGCAGCTACCTTGGAGGTTCTACGCCGATCCTCGCCTACGTCATAACCCCCCAGCTACGGGTACGTCACGCACCATAACCGGTTCACCTATCGACCACTGGCTCTGTCGCAGTAGGTCACAGCTAATCTTTGGAGTGAGTAGTACCAGTCGATCTTGCCGTAATTTACGCGTGTATGCGTACGCATTTCTATATTAATTTACGTATGCGAAATTAACCAAGTATTGGTAAATTTGTGATTCCTTTTTTCAACATGCAGTCAGTCAGCTATCGAATTCATAGATTCGAAAATTATGTCGGCTTTGAACGATAGCAGTGTTAAAAATAAGTGGCGATGGGAATGGTTAGATGAGACTGATTCCCATGACCAGAGATCGCGATAACGCCTCTACACGCGTATTTCACGCCTTAAAAACGCCGAATATGCTTTAAAATTTAGAAATACGTATTTTTACGCATTGTTTTTCCATATGAAATTTCCTTTTATAATCGGTGATTACACCGCGATTATGGCCTAAAAATGACTTTTTTTTTTTTTATCAAGAAATTATATCTTAACTTTTATGTCTGAGTTTATGAAAAAATCATGATTTGGTTGCCATTGCCGAGCTGTTCAGCTAGGGATCTCTGCTTTCGGCAATCATTCGGAAGAACCTTCAGGCAGTGTGGGAAAGAGCAGCTCAACCGATGGGCATGCGCATTTCAGCCGCGTCAGGATTGAGACGCTGCTAGTGTATCGGTGCAGCGTGGTGCCGTTAAACCTTGGCGTGGAGGAAGTGAAAGGCGACGTGTTTTGAAGTTCGTTTAAGTGCCATTTCAGGGCGGAATTCTCCTGCCTTACGAAATTTTAAGAAAATATAAATATAAAATCAAGCGGGGCTCGTTTTCAGCCTGGGGAACGGTATTCCGTTTTTCAGAACTAACGAAAGCTAAACCGAGTGAAATGTTTTCCCGCGAACGTAATTTCTTTTTCTCGCGAAGTTTCCTCTGTCCAGTATTGTTATTAAATATCAATTTATTGCATAAATGTTTGCATTTCAGCTTGAAAGTGTAGACAATAGTTTCCGATAACGGAAGTTCGACGGAGCAAAAATTTCCTTGTAAACTTTAGGCACGAGTTTCTTTCGCGGATTCGAAGAGTAACTGTTTGTTGTCATCAAAACTGAAGATAATTTGGTGTGTGTGTGTGTGTGGGGGGGGGTCCGGCTGGGGACGGAATTTCGTCTTTCAAAACTTTCGAAAAACGGAAGTTAGATGAACTGCAGATTTATTCTGTAATCGCAATATTTCCTCTGCTCATTTTTTTGTAAAATATAACTTTGTTTGATAACCGATTGTGTTTCACCTTGAAAACGGAGGGAAAATTTCCGAAAACGGAAGTCGGACGAAGCGAAGATTTTTTCGTAATCATAATTTTTTTTTTTTTCCTCGATGTTTCCACTGTCCTGAATTATTGTTAAATGTTATTTTTCCTCTATAAATAGTTGCAAAGGGAGAAACTGGACATTCCTCATATCAGAAGAATGGTTGAATCAACCAACTCTCAATTATGTTAACTGTAAACATCTCATACATAGTATTCAAGATATTTTTTTTTCAGAGCTGAAGGAAAACATGTTCAAAAATAATAAATTAGTTGACCTTTGCAATACTAAACTTGCACATCACAATGTCCAATGAAGGTTAATTTTATCTTTTGTGATTGAGATAGACTGTAGATTTCCTTCCTCCACAATAGAACTCTTTTTGAAGTTTGAGTGTGTAAAATCTGAATCTGTGAAGCAACACACACACACAAGTTTTGGTACAGTCTTTCGAAAGCAAAACAAAAATTTTTGCAGCCTCATGGATAAAACAAGACAAGTAGGTAAGATTTTGATAAATTATGACTTATTTTATATAAAAGAAAATCAATTACATGCTAATTCATGTTTACATATTTATATATAGATATAATTAGTTGTTTTAATATAAAATATTATTTAGCTAAAAATTTAATGCGATAATTATTCGTTCTCTAAAATTACTCCTTTGAAAAGAAAAATACTCCTTCAAAAATTGTGAAGGAGTATTTTTACTCTTTTGAAAAAATCCTAGCATGATCTCTGCCCATGACGTCAAATTTGGTTCTTGGTGCCGGAAAATTAAGGAACCAGGATTTAGCTTTTGTGTTTTCTGCAGCAGAAAGTTAAACTATGGAAGCAATGGTAAAAAAGTGCTGCTCAGACACAGTAAGGATGCTGATGATCAAAAGTGTGTACGATCACAGCAACATACACAAACATTGCCTGGAGTCGCTCCTGTTCAAAGAAATAATTCACCTATGAAAATTTGTGATGGTTACTATAAAACTGTGATCATGGTGAAGTGAATTAATGAAACGAGCTCTCTGTGTACACAACTACAGTTGGACATGCATAATCTTGATCATAATTTTTTTTTTATCCTTATGTAATTTTACAATTTAAATGACTCTTTTAAAAGTCTGCAACACTTATTTGATTCAACAGAATTTACTAAAGATTATTTGAAACATCTTCCATGGTATGTTATGTATTAATTATTACAATTTCAATAATTTGGTTAACATATTTCTATTATGGGCTTAAAATGCTATATAAGCAGCAAATAGGTAGATTGGATTTGAATATTATGCAAGATCTTTTTTTTTTCTTTTGCAAGATAAGGAATTTTGGAGATTTGTTAAATTTCAACTGGTAGTTCCTACCTAATAATCAAATTTTGTTTACATGTATATGCATTAATGTTCGGTCGTTTTATGCTCTTTTGATTTAATAATGAATTTTAACCACATATAATATTTAATGTATATTGTGTTTATGTCTGAGTGTGCATGTTTGGGGGGGGGATATTCAAAATATTTTCAGTCTTGGCCACATCTCAGAACTTGCACCCATGCTTAGCCTGACGATGTCCCACTTGATCCTTTGTAGTTCCTCTTCCAATTCAAGAAGCCTTGAATCAGAAGATAGGGAGCGTCCATTTACGTAGCCAAGGTCAGCATCAGATGGCAGCCTAGTTCAGTCCTCCGGTGATTCTTAGCACCGTCTGCCTTCATGTCGCACTGGCCCCTGCCTTGGCCAGGTACATTCCAGCTGCCGGAGACTGGTGGCCAAGTTTGACACTGTGGAAGCATTTGGGATGTGGGTTCATAGACATGGCGTGACAAAAAATGGGGGCAAATAACTGTAAACTGATGTTTTGGGGTTTGGGGGGGGGGGGGGGCGTTCTTGGAAATAGTTTCTCCGCAAATACTCCTTTTCAGTTGTCACAACTTAGGTTTTTACATGCCTCATATATTCAAAACTGCGTGGTGTTCCAGGCTTTGTTGTTTCACCTGAATGAGAATGAAAAACAAACAAACAGAACATGCCTTTCAAAGCATCTCATGCAGTCATCTGATGATGGTTTTCATCATCAGATGACTGCATGCTATTGCGTATGGAATGACTGCTGGTAAGCACTCATAGCAATGCTAGCTATTGCATAGCGTTGTTCCCTTGGCTGTATGTCACACTTTATAACATTTAAAAGGCAAACTACTGGTTATTATTTTTTCCAGTTTTTAAGTTGAGGAGGCACATGCCCTCCTGTGCCCCCCCCCCTCCCAATGCTACGGCTATGTGGGGGTTGGCCATAATTCACCACGCTGGCCAAGCGGGTTGGTGAGTTTGGGATAACATTTCTTCTAGTCCCAGTGGTATTGTTATACCGCTATTCGTTGGTCATCAGAGCCCCATTAGTGAGAACAGGATGCACCACGAGACATTTGTGAAGGAGAGGCTAGGATATGTTGCGCATCACCTGACCTTGCATCCTATATATATATATATATGTAAAATCACACTCACATTGTGATTTGATATGGCAATCTTCAGGTAAATATGGCTCCTGTGAAATAAATTTTAAATAATCCACTTGCATTATTTATTACTTCCAGGTTTAATATAGAACTTACATAGATGCGCCAAACAGTAATATGGATTTGTGTAGTCAGATGCTGACTAATAAACCACGAATAGCACTGTGAATTGTTGGCACCGTAGCGTAAAGCGAACGCACTCGGCTAATTATCGAGAGATCTGGGGTTCGATCCCAGCGGTGTCGGAATAACAATTTTTCTGTTGCTATTCGTTGTTTATAAAATAACATGGACAGAGCAATGACATCGTATATTTTCTCAAATTTTATTAGTTGATTTCTTTGTGAATATGGAAAACTCAACTAAACATCAGACATCAGTGAGTGATTGCGTCATTTGTTTGGAGATACTTGCAGGAGTGCCAGAGCTCTCAGGATATACAAAGATTGACAGTATTGTGATTAACTGAGAACCAGCACAATGGAAAAGTAGAAATTCAGAATTCAACATTTTAGTTAAAAGTGATCAAAGAGTAATGGTCCAAGCAATCAACTTAATAACTTGAAATATTCTATGCCATATAGAGCTAATCATGAATTTGGTATACCAGAATCTTTTCAGTTTATTTGCTTTGTTCTCACTTATAGATGAACACAATTGCGCACTCACAGATGTGTCATTGGAGTTGCTTCAGTAACAAGCTGCCATGGGAGATCATATCTGTTTAAAATCATAGTGAGGGATAAGCATTTTGTAAAACATTTAAATGAGAAACCAAAAGTCAGAGTATGGATTAGCATCACATCACATTCCCTCACAAAGAACCCATGGAAGTTATGGTGCCGCCCCGGTGGCGCAGTGGTCTAAGCGATGGCCTCTAATCATTCGTCCGAACGGGGTCTTGGTTTGAATCCCGGTGAGGCATGGATGTTGTGTTTGTCTTACGGTACTGGCTCTCTCCCTTTCCTGGAACCAGTGACTCTAAATTAGGGACAGGCGACTGCTTATAGCCCATTGAGTTGCTCACGGTGGTCGTTAAACCTCCAATCAAAAAAAAAAAAAAGTTATGGGAACTGTTTTGGGATGCTGAAGAATTCATATTGGTCAAATTTCTGCCCAAAGTAGAAGTGTAATTCCTGTACAATAGCATGTGCTAAACAATCATCATCCTTCAGTATTACAACTTGTGACCTCAAACTGTATACCTGACATTAGGGCAGCTCTGAAAAATGCTTGGTTAATGCTTAGGTATTGTTACAGCTCTTGGAAACTACCAGATATTCAGGCCCATAAAAAACAAAAATGAAGGGTCAATGCTATGTGTAGGTGGTGGTAAGAAACTAGAAATGACTTTTGGGACTTACAGACTTATACAGTGCTGTTAGAAATACATGGATATGTCTGGGAAGTTTATAAAAAAGTGAAAAGAAAACATTCCTGTATATGAAAAAACCAAGATACGTGCAAACACTAATTAAACACCACGTTGACAAGCCGTCTATACACGTTATTAACTCAAAGTAGCTGCAAACCACCTTCAAGTCACTAAGAACTTTATTAAAAGCTAAAAAGTTACATATGTACAAATAAAAACTAAGATCTTTCGGGAAACACTGTTTCCATCATCAAACTAAGTAAAAGGTGCCATATGCCCGATATATTACTACATTCAAAAAGTTCCGGAACTTTTTATATTAAAAATGAATGAGTACAGATAATACCTGTTTATGTGGTGTTTCCTTCGAAGTAGTTACCCTGTGCAACTATGCATTTTGCCAGCACTCATACAAAGATTCAAATGCAGATTGCAAGCCTTCTTTTGCCACATTCTCCAGAGCCTCTGTCGCAGCTCGTTGCACTTCTTCAGAACTTGAGAAACGTCGCCTCTAAAGCAAATTCTTCATCCGGGGAAAAAAGAAAAAAAAAAAGTCACACAGGGCAAGATCAGGGGAATAAGCTGGTTGTAGAAGAATGGGAATTTGATGTTTGGACAGGTAATCGGACACCAGGAAGGATCTGTGAGCCAGTGCATTATCGGGATGGAGTGCCCACAAGTTGGTCTTCCAAAGATCGGGTCACTTGCGTTTCACTGATTCTCAGAGATGTTTCAGGGCGTTGACGTACTCTTTTTTTAGTGACTGTATGACCATGTTGAAGGAATTCCTTGTGTACGACCCCCTTGCAATTGAAGAAAACTGTTAACAAGACCTTTCCTTTGGAGCGGTCATCCTTGAACTTTTTTGGTCGTCGTGACGACAGTGATTTCCACACTTTTGACTGTCGTTTGGATTGGGGGTCGTACAGAAAGCACCAAATCTCATCACCAGTGATCAATCGATTCAAGAGATCAGGATCTGAATCCACTGTATCGATGTTATCCCCGCAAACTTGCATGCGCTCATCCATTTTTTTTGTGTCAGGTTTTTGGGAACAATTTGTTGGCACACATGATGCATGCCCAGTTTCTCTGTTAAAATGGCATGGCAACTTCCAACTGAGATGCCGGCAACTTTTGCAATCACTGCAACAATTTTTCGATGGTCATTTTTCACAATTTCTTTGACAATGGCGATTTGTTCATTCGTTGTGGATGTTGAAGGTCGTACTGACCTCTCATCATCCTCGATACTCTGTCGCCCATTTTCAAATCGTCGATGCAACTCATAAACTCTAGTGCGACTCATTGCACTCTCACCGCACGCTGACTTAATAATTTGAAAAGTCTCAGCAAAAGATTTTCCAAGCAGAACACAAAATTTTACACTCGAAACGCTGTTCAAAAATTCGACATTGTTGTCCTCACGACGGAGAGCCTTGAATGCCTGTAATCACGAACTACGCACATACGCTGTATGTGTTGGATCTGAATCAAACCAGTTCTGGCTGGTCGGTCACATAATGATCTTAGCTTGCTCAGTGGGGAATGGCATATTTCACTGACATTTGGCAAATATTCAAAAAGTTCTGGAACTTTTTGAACGTAGTAGTATATACAGAAATGTTAGACATGAAAATGATGTATGTTGCTGTAGTAATCTGCGCATTGACTATCCTCTGGTATTGAGGAGTGTTAGTTACTGATGCGTTATGACATAGGCGTGATTCTCCTACTGCAATCTAGCAGGCCTAATAATTGTCATAAAGCATCAGTAACTAACCTCCTCACCACCAGAGGACAGTCAATGCGCAGATTACTACAGCAACATACGTCATTTTTATGTCTAACATTTTCTTATATATTTTGGGCACACGGCACCTTTTACTTAGTCTGGTGATGAGAACAGAGTGTTTTCTGAAAGATCTTTCTTTTTATTTGTACTTAACTTTTCAGCTTTTAGTAAAGTTGTTAGTGACTTGAAGGTGGTTTGCAGCTACTTTGAGTTACAACGTGTATGGATGGTTTCTCAAAGTGGCGTTTAATTCCTAATATTGCTTCTGTAAATATTCTTGAGAAGAAAAAGATGTTTTTTTTTACTGCATCACGATAATTTCTTGACATGGCTCTTTTCAAATGGTCTGCATTTTTTTTTATATGAAAAAGTGATTTTAGCGCAAAAAATGCTCCTGAGGATACTTTTTCATTTGCAAACTGCATGATTGCAAAGGAAAAAGCATCCTCAGGGCATTTTTGCGCTAAAATCACTATATAAAATCACTATATAAAAAACACCTGAAATTCTACCAAAATATGCACACCTGAAATTCTACAGAAATATGCATTTAACCAGAGAGGAAGCTGTGTGTGTGTGCGCCATTTTAGAATTTTATTAAATTTCATATTTTTTTGAGAATCTGTTCCCTACAACAAAAGAAGCAATGCAACTTTTATTGTAGTTTTTGAGCTTTCTCATTATACCTGTTAGCAAAAAAAGCATTCCATGGTTTTCTGTGGATCACATGTAATTTTATGGTTATTTTCTACTTATAACAGGTTAATGGAATTGTTGTTCTTACCACATCAGTGTATACAATTAACCGCTCTGTGTTTGGGAGAAGTATAGTTTAGTTTTTTTATTTGCCCTGTTACACTTCGCAAATAATCCTTAATAAACCAAAAAATTAAAACAAACGAAATAAAAATCGCATTACATAATATTAAAGAACATATTAAAACATTCATAGCATCATAGGAACCAGGGGAAAAGTCTAATGCCAAATACCTTTAAGCTACATAGACTGCAAAACCATAAGTTAACCGTGAGACATTTGAAGTTCTGCGTCGTACGGCAAGAATCTGTCACATCTCATTGTTTACTAAAGGCATTCGCATGTTTATATCAGTTACATCCATTATATATATATATATATATCATCATCATCATTGTCAACCATTATCAATCCACTGCTGGACGAAGGTCTCCCCAAGTTTCCTCCACAACGGTCTGTCCTGTGCCAGTCTCTTCCATGTCACTCCCACATACTTTCGAGTTTCATCCACCCATCTCCCATGTGGTCTTCTTCTGGGTCTTTTCCTGTCCCTTGGAACCCAATCTAAAATTTCTGGCTGTCCATCGATGGTCTGTCCTTCTGGCAATATGTCCAGCCCATTGCCATTTCAGGGATTTAACTCTGATCATGATGTCTTCCACTCTTGTCATTTTTCGGATCCAGGAGTTCCTCTTCTTATCTCTCCTGGTTACACCAACCATGCATCTTTTCCATGCTTCTTTGAGTTGTCTGCAGTCTTTGTATGTCTCTTTTAATTAAGGTCCATGTCTCTGCACCATACGTAAGCACAGGAAGGATGCATTGATCAAACACTTTTCTTTTAAGACATAATGGCACATTGCTCTTGAAAATTATGCTGTTTCTTCCAAAGGCTCTCCAGGCAAGTTTTGTACGCCAATTAATTTCTTCATCAATGTGACCTTCACTTGATATCTGCTGTCCAAGATAAACGTATGTGTCTGTTATCTCCAGCTTTTCTCCATCAATGTGACCTTCACTTGATATCTGCTGTCCAAGATAAACGTATGTGTCTGTTATCTCCAGCTTTTCTCCATCAATCGATAAACCTTCATTTCTTGTAAAAGCATTGAACATTACTTTTGTCTTCTGAAAGTTCATTTTTAATCCCACTTCTTTACTCTTGTCAGCAAGTTCCTGGATCATACTCTGCAGCTCTGATGGGGTAGTTGCAAAAATGACTACGTCATCAGCAAAACGAAGGTGGGTTAGATAATCTCCATTAATCTTTATCCCTTTGTTTTCCCAGTTCAGTGATTGAAAGACATTTTCCAATGTGGCAATAAAGAGCTTCGGAGATATGGTGTCACCTTGTCTCACCCCCTTTCCAATTTGTATGTGTGTTGTATTATCAAACAGCCGAATCTTTGCACTTGCATTTTCATAGATGTTATTAATAATATTAATGTATGCATCTTCAATACCGCAGGATTTCAGAGCCATTGTAACTACTGATGGTTTCACCGAATCAAAGGCTTTTTCATAATCGATAAAAGCCATGCACAATGGAAGTTCATATTCCCTCGCTCTTTCAATTAATTCTCTTGGTATGTGGATATGATCTATAGTGCTGTAGCTACTCCTGAATCCAGCTTGTTCTCTCGGTTGAGCCATGTCTAGTGTTACCTTCAAACGGTGTGAAAGAACTTTAGTGAAGATTTTATAAACCACTGATAGAAGGCTATTAGGTCTGTAGTTCCTGAGATCCTCAATGTCACCTTTTTTATGTAGCAGGATCATTGTAGCGTTGTTCCAATCCTCGGGAATCTTCCCTTCATTAAGGCATCGAGTGAAAATTTGGGCGAGTACTGTTTCGATTTCTCCACTTGCTTCTTGTATGATGTCTACAGTAATTCCATCTTCTCCTGGAGCTTTTCCCCGCTTCATGTTCTTGATTGCATGTGCAACTTCTGCTGGAAGGACTGGAGGAACTCTGGTACTGGTATCTTTCATGATGTCTGGAGTACATGTATCATCCCTTTCATATAATTTGGAGTAGAAATCTTTCACTCTTGTCAAATATGTATATATATATATATATATATATATATATATATATATATAATTCGTCATAGCAGACTGCAGTGTAAGCTAAACAAGTTCAACACAGGTAGTCACCATATGATTGGTGATGTAAGATGCACCTCAACACTAAACTCGAACGTGGCAAGCTCATAAGACAAACAAAATGTATTGACATAACCAACCTTAAAAAACACCATAATGCCTTCAAGTTGGAACTGAAGAACAAGGATATCTCTGCTTTAAAAGGCCTAACATAAAAAAGTGGATATTTCTGAAGTTAACAGAAAAGTAAGAAAATCCTCAAAGCTTTTATGGAAACAGCAACAAAATTAGCTGGGTCTAAGAAAATTAAGTTGTATGTGAACAAATTATCAGGAAAAACCAAATATGTTGATGCAAAAAAGAAGAGAGATGAGGACAACTAAAGAAGATGTGACTTCCAAAGTGGAATATATAGAGCTATGCAAGTACAGCACGAAAAAGTATCACTGAAGACGTAAGGAAATTCAACTGTGAACTAGTGAGGAAAGCTAATTGAAAACAACCAAAGCCTAAAGGATAGCAAAATGATTGATCTCAGTAAGGGAAGAAAATAGATTTATGGTACTGAGAAAAGAAGATGGTTCTGTAACACTTCAAATAGAGGCGAAATTTTGACAAGAGTGAAAGATTTCTACTCCAAATTATATGAAAGGGATGATACAGATGTACTCCAGACATCATGAAAGTGTACCAGTACCAGAGTTCTTCTAGTCCTCCCAGCAGAAGTTGCACATGTATCAATCAAGAACATGAAGCGAAGAAAAGCTCCAGGAGAAGATGGAATTACTTTAGACATCAGTTACAAGAAACAAGTGTGGGAAATCGAAACAGTACAATGCCCAAATTTTCACTGATGCCTCCTAATGAAGGGAAGATTCCTGAAGATTGGAACAACACTACAATGATCCTGCTACATAAAATAGGTGACATTGGAGGGATCTCAGGGAACTGGCTACAGACCTATCAGCCTCCTATTAGTGGTTTATAAAATCTTCACTCAAAGTTCTTTAACACCGCCTCTGAAGGTAACATTGGACATGGCTCAACCGAGAGAACAAGCTGGATTCAGGAGTGGCTACAGCACAAGGCATGAGATCATATCCACGTACTGAGAGAAGTAATTGAAAGAGCGAGGGAATATGAACTTCCATTGTGCATGGCTTTCATCGATTATAGAAAAAGCCTTTGATTCGGTGAAACCATCAGCAGTTACAATGGCTCTGAAATCCTGCGGTATTGAAGATGCATACATTAATATTATTAATAACATTCCATGGAAAATGCAAATGCAAAAGATTCGGGCTGTTTGAAAATACAACACACGTAAAAATGTGAAAGGGAGTGAGACAAAGGTGACACCCATATCTCCGAAGCTTCTTTAATGCCACATTGGAGGGTGTCTTTCAGTCGCTGGAGCTGGGAAAAACAAGGGGATATAGATTAATGGAGATTATCTTAACTCTCACCTTCTGTTTTGCTGATGACGTAGCTCATTTTTGCAACTACCCCATCAGAGCTGCAAAAGAGTATGATCCAGGAAACTTGCTGGACAAGAGTAAAGCAAGTTGGGATTAAAAATGAACTTTCAGAAGACAAAAGTAATGTTCAATGCTTTTTACAAGAAATGCAAGATTTATCACCCTTGATGGAGAAAAGCTGGAGATAACAGACTTGTAATGTTTATCTTAGGACAGCAGATATCAAGTGAGGGTCACATTGACCTGAAGAAATTAATCGGCGTACAAAACTGTGCCTGGAGAGCTTTTGGAAGAAACAGCATGTAATTTTCAAGAGCAATGATGCCATTATGTCTTAAAAGAAAAAGTGTTTGATCAATGCATCCTTCCAGTGCTTACGTATGGTGCAGAGACATGGACCTTAACTAAAAGAGACATACAAAGGCTCCAGATTAAACTTGGCAAAAGAAGCATGGACAGGTGCATGCTTGGTGTAACCAGGAGAGATAAGAAGAGGAACTCGTGGATCCGAAAAAAATGACAAGAGTGGAAGACATCATGATCAGAGTTAAACTCTGAAATGGCATTGGGCTGGACATACTGCCAGAAGGACAGACCATCGGATGGAGCAGCCGAAGTTTTAAACTGGATTCGAAATCACAGGAAGAGACTCCAGAAGACCAAGGATGTGGAGATGGGTGAATGAAATTTGAAAGTATGCGAGAGTGACATGGAGGAGACTTGGCATAAGATAGGACCGTTGTTGAGGATATACTTGGGGAGACCTTCATCCAGCAGTGGTTTGAAAATAGTTGACATGATAATGATAATCATCATCATTGTCAACCATTATCAATCCACTAATCATCATTGTCAACCATTATCAATCCATTTCCTCTTAAAACGCTTTAAAAACTTATTTGGTACATCACTAATAATCATCATCAACCATTATCAATCCACTGCTGACAAAGGTCTCTCCAAGCTTCTTCCAACAAACGGTCTGTCTTGTGCCAGTCTCCTCCATGTTACTCCCGCATACTTTCTGAATTTCTCATCCACTCCATCTCACATGCGGTCTTCTTCTGGGTCTTTTCCTGTCACTTCGAATCCAGTCTAAAACTCTATATCGGCTGTCCATCAATGGTCTGTCCTTCTGGCAGTATGTCCAGCTCTCCAATGCCATTTCAGGGATTTAACTCTGATCATGATGTCTTCCACTCTTGTCATTTTTCGAATCCACGAGTTCCTCTTTCTTATCTCTCCTGAGTTACACCAAGCATGCACCCTGTCCATGCTTCTTTGAGTTGTCTGGAGCCTTTGTATGTCTCTTTTAGTTAAGGTCCATGTCTCTGCACCATACGTAAGCACTGGAAGGCGATGCATTGATCAAACACTTTTCTTTTAAGACATAATGGCATATTGCTCTCTGAAAATTATGCTGTTTCTTCCAAAAGCTCTCCAGGCAAGTTTTGTACGATGATTAATTTCTTTCATCAATGTGACCCTGACTTGATATCTGCTGTCCAAGATAAACGTACGTGTCTACTGTTATCTCCAGCTTTTCTCCATCAATCGATAAATCTTCATTTCTTGTAAAAAAAAAGCATTGAACATTACTTTTGTCTTCTGAAAGTTCATTTTTTAATCCCACTTCTTTACTCTTGTCAGCAAGTTCCTGGATCATACTCTGCAGCTCTGATGGAGTAGTTGCAAAAAATGACTACGTCATCAGCAAAATGAAGGTGGGAAGTTAGATAATCTCCATTAATCTTTATCCCCTTGTTCTCTCCTCAGCTCAGCAACTGAAAAACAACCCTCCAATGTGGTGCAGCTTAAAGAGCTTCGGAGATAAGTGGTGTCACCTTGTCTCACCTCCCTTCTTCCAATTTTTATGTGTGTTGTATTTTAAAACAGCCGAATCTTTTGCATTTGCATTTTCATAGATGTTATTAATAATATTAATGTATGCATCTTCAATACCGCAGGATTTCAGAGCCATTGTAACTGCTGATGGTTTCTATCGGAATCAAAGGCTTTTTCATAATCGATAAAAGCCATGCACAATGGAAGTTCACATTCCCTCGCTCTTTCAATTAGTTCTCTCAGTACGTGGAAATGATCTATTATTCTGTAGCCACTCCTGAATCCAACTTGTTCTCTCGGTTGGAGCCATGTCCAGTGTTACCTTCAAGCAGTGTGTGAAAAGAACTTTAGTGAAGATTTTATAAACCACTGATAGGAGGCTGGATAGGTCTGTAGTTCCTGAGATCCTCAATGTCACCTTTTTTATGTAGCAGGATCATTGTAGCATTGTTCCAATCCTCCGGAATCTTCGCTTCATTAAGGCATCGAGTAGAAAATTTGGGCGAGTCCTTTTTCGATTTCTCCTCCACTTTGCTTCTTGTATGATGTCTACAGTAATTTCATCTTCTCCTGGAGCTTTTCCCCGCTTCATGTTTTTGATTGCATGTGCAACTTCTTCTGGGAGGACTGGAAGAACTCTGGTACTGGTACCTTTCATGATGTCTGGAGTATACATGTATCATCCCTTTCATATAATTTGGGAGTAGAAATCTTTCACTCTTTTGTCAAAATTTCGCCTCTATTTCGTGTTACAGAACCATCTTCTTTTTCTCAGTGCCATAATCTGTTTTCTTTCCCTTAGTGAGATGTCCCTTTGCTATCTTTAGGCTTTGGTTGTTTTCAAATTGCTTTCCTCACTAGTTCTTCCACAGTTGAAAAATCCTTACGTCGTCAGTGATACTTTTTTCGTACTGTCTTGCGTAGCTCTATATATTCCACTTTGGAAGTCACATCTTCTTAAGTTGTCCTCATCTCTCTTCTTTTTTTGCATTTTTGGGTTTTTCCTGATAATTTGTTCACATGCAACTTCTGTTCTTTATACCCAGCTAATTTTTTTGTTGCTGTTTCCATAAGAGCTTTGGTTACTTTTCTTGTTAACTTCAGAAAATATCCACTTCTTCCAATGTTAGGCCTTCTAAAGCAGAGAATCTGTTCTTCAGTTCCAACTCTGAAGGTATTATGGTGTTTTTTAAGGTTGGTTATGTCAAATATATTTTGTTTGTCTTATGAGCTTGCCACATGTTCGAGTTTAGTGTTGAGGTGCATCTTACATCTTACCAATCTATGGTCACTACCTGTGTTGAACTTGTTTAGCGCATCTGCAGTCTTTCATCAGTGACGAATTTTTTGTTACAGATAATAAAATCCATTTAACTTGTCGTCCCATTTGGATGTCTCCATGTCCATTTCCAAAGCATGTTGCTTTTTCTTGAAAAAGGAGTTCAAGATGAAAAACCCTTCTTGCCTCTGCAAACTCAACGAGAGTGTTTCCACACTGGTTTCTGTTGCCGTGATTGAATTTACCTACTGAAGTTTCATTCTGTTGCCGTTGCCTTATTTTTGCATTGAAATCTCCTGTATAATTATCTTCAAGTGCTGCTTACCTTTATTATTTAGATGACGAATTTCCTCATACAAATTCTTCAATTTCTTCTTCAGTGATGACTTGTGGTAGGTGCATAAGTTTGAATAATCTGAGCCTGGTATCTTCTCGAGAGTTGGATAACGAGTCGTGCAGCTCTGTCAGAGGAACTTTCAACTTCTAAGTAACTTTATCCTTCAGTTTCTTGTTTATTATAAATCCAACACCACTAGTTCTGCCAAAGTATCTGTCCCCACCGATAGTAGAAGAGATGTCCACTTTTCAGTTCAATGAGATCTTCTCCCTTTTCTCCTTACCTTACTTAGCCTCCTGATTTGATGTCACACTTGGATCCTTTATAGTTCCTCTTCCAATTCAAGAAGCCTTGAATCAGAAGATAGGGAGCTTCCATTATACGTAGCCAAGGTCAGCATCAGATGGGCAGCCTAGTCCGGTCCCTCCTCCGGGGATTCTTAGCACCCTCTGCCTTCATGTCGCACTGGCACGCTGCCTTGGCCAGTAAGTACATTCTGAGCTGCTGGAGACTGAGGGCCAAGATTTAAGTTGTGGAGTAATTCTTGGAGGGGTTTTGACCATAACTCACCACGGTGGCCAAGCGGGGTTGGTGAGTATGGGATAGCATTTCCTCTAATCCGGGATGGTATAGTTATACCGCTATTGGCGGTCGTTAGAGCAACTTTAGTGGGAACAGGATGCACCACTAGAGAAGGCGGGGTTGACAATTGTCAAGGAGAGGCTGTGATGTTGCAGACATCACCCTGACCTTACATCCTGATATATATATATAACCAATAAGATTTATTTTTTGTTTTTATAAATAGTATGTATATATGGTAAAGTACTTCAGAAAATGAATATAGGCAGATTTAATGAGCTAAACAAATTTTTAAAAATGGTTATATATTGCCTAGCGTACGGATGTACCAACTAACAAAAACTGGGCAGTAGACACTTTCATTTCATGAGTTTCCTCATAATAATTGTGGTACTTTTGGAGAAGTGGGAAAATTATGCAAGACGTGCTAAGTGGAAACGGAGCCAAGCCAAAATCTGACCACTGCTATTTAGTAAAGGGTGTCACACACCTTTGCGGTCTCACCATATCCCCTGTCTGGAAACAGAAAAAAAGAAGTGCGAGGGCCAAGTTGTCCCCTAGGAAAAACAGCATGTGAGAAAAAAAAAATTGGAAAACATATTATCATAGCATCTACCGGACAATTGCTAAGGACGGATGACAATAGCAACGATAGCAACCATAAAATGGAAGGCAGGGAAAATGTGGAAATTAGCATAAGTGCGAGATACAGTAAGACGTGTTGTGCGTATGCAAATTTTGGATTGCCGAACTTGTTCGTGACGTCATAGCGCTGATAAGAGATATAAAGGATTTGACGCTGTGATTGACTGTTGTTGTTCAAACGCAAAGTTGAAAGGGAAAGAATCAATTGACGAACTTGGCAATTTTCAGAATGTCTTCCTCACATCACCTAGATGATTTTACGCGTAGCCGTATTATTGGCAAGATTGGAAGAAGGGTGAGAAAATAAACAGATGTTGCACAGGGAGTTCGACGTCAGCCACAGTGTTGTTTCAAGGCTTTGGAAATCATTTCAAACAAATGGAGAGTGTAGCAAACGTCACGGGGAGGTCGTGTTCGCAGTGCACGACACCTGGCAGAAGACTCGGTACATAGTGCTATCAACAAAAAGACACCGGCGCAGCACAGCTAGTGAGGTAGCAAATCAATTTATGGCTGCTACTGGCAAGCAGGATCTCCCGAAAATCTGTCGCCAGATGTTTGCATGAAGGAGGACTATACGCCTGCCATCGTGTTGTGTGCATCCCATTGTCCAGACGGTCAATTGCGTACTGCCCATTTGCAATGGTGCCATCAACATCGCAATTGGACCCTGATAACGACTGGTCTGCTGTCCTCTTCTCAGATTGAGAGTAGATACAGTCTATCGTCTGATTGTCGACGACAATTGATCTGGCGTGATAGTGGTAACTGCATATTGTCCAGCAAACATACAGGAAAGGGACCGATATCCGACATGCAGTGTCATGGTATGGGCTGGCATCACGATCAATGGCCGTACGTCTCTCTATGTGCTTCCAACTGGGACTATTACTGGCCAACGACACATTAATGATGTTCTGCTACCTCATGTTTGCCAAGGCATGTCTCCGTGGTGCTGTCGGTGATAGATTAATTTTCATGGACGACAACGCAACATGTCATCGAACAGCGTCGCTGTCCAGGAGTGTCTTGAGAGCGAGGATATGCAACGCCTCGTATGGCCAGCACGTTCTCCAGATCTGAACCTGCCCATTTAAAATGTGTGGGATGCTTTGGAGAGGAGTCCATTGGCTGGTCGCCAATGCCCCTCCAATAAACAAGGACGCCCTGATCCGTGCACTGACAGAGGAATGGGATAAATTACCCCAACAGACACACTGAGGGGGGGGCCTTGATAATGTTGTGCAAAGCATGACACGTCATGTGGAATCTTGCCCTCGCCTCCATGGTGCAGCCATATCCGTATTGTCATCTTACGCCAGAACTCCTGCGGACGGTAATTGCATTTTTTTCACGTTTACGTATTCTGCACAAAATGGCCTGTTTGTCCCTTGAACACGTTCCAAAGCCTTCTGGATTTCAGAGCACAATAAATTGTCTTTCTTGTAATGTCCTGGCATTCTGACATTATTTTATTTCACTTGGCATCCAACCACACTTACTTTTTTATGCGCTATATAGCCGTTTATGATCCGTCCTTAGCAATTGTCCAGCAGTGTATTTTCACCCAGATTTAGGCGCTAGGTCATAGCAATGTTGCAGTGACTTGCAGTTTCAATATATGCTTCTCACCTCTCTTTTCTAATCTTTTCCTGGAAATAATAGAGGTGTTTTAGTATTTTAAGTGCAGGATAGTTAGCTTGTAACCTTTAACCCTTATTTTTATTTCTAAATATTAAATTGAGGTACTTAATTTTTACTAGAGCCTTGTGTCATTTACCAGATTATGTATGGCTCTAAAGTGAAGATTTCTTGTTAAAACTGGTGCTGGTGTTTTGGCTTTTTCTATGCAATGTATAAGCAATTACATATTTTGTCTTTTTGCCAGGTAAAAACTTCTGATGTATCTGCATACTTTTCTAGAGGAACCTGGACACCCCACCATATATCATTGCATTTTTCAGAAATGAAATACCAAGTCACCAGCTTTTTCCAATTTTAAGGCAACTTTACTATTTGTGTTGGGTATTTTTATTTTATGGGTTTATGTAGTATGATTTAATCCTTCCAAAACACCAAAATAGCTAGCTTCTTGAACTCCTCAGGACTTTTATCTGTAGCTGAAACTTGCTTTTGCAATAAAATGCAGTAAATAGCAAAAATTACCGCCCGAAGGTAAATCATTTTGCGCGCGTTGGTCTGTTTTCATACAGGGTTTAAGCCAAATTTATTTCCGTGAAACAAATTAGGGCTCAATTTGGCAAACATTCAGTGATTTTTTCAGCAAAAAGT